>JAQNBH010000015.1:17232668-17372511 GCA_028752905.1 Cladorhizidae sp. MBARI D1340-BT2
TTATCCTCACAGTTGCCATCAGTGTGGATCTCAGGTGGACCAGCTAGGGACTCATGGTCTCAGTTGCTCGAAGAGTCAGGGTCGTCATTCAAGGCATGCAGCTATCAACGATCTTGTTAGACGATCACTTGCATCCATCAAGGTTCCTTCACATCTGGAGCCCTCTGGGATCTGTCGCTCAGATGGCAAGCGTCCAGATGGGGCTTCCATTGTTCCCTGGAGGAATGGCCGAGTTCTTGTGTGGGATGCTACATGTGTGGACACTTTTGCTCCTTCGTATGCCACTATATTACCTGATGGTCCAGGGTGCATTGCTGACAGGGCCGAGTTTCTGAAGAAGGGGAAGTATGCAAATATAAAGGCTACTCATTATTTTGTACCTATTGGTATCGAGACCTCTGGAGTATTTGGGTCTGAGGCAAAGAGTTTTCTCCAAGAGCTAGGTGCACGCAGCAAAACTGAGTCTGGCGACCCTCGTGCCTACCATTTCCTGCTGCAAAGAATTGCAGTTGCAATCCAACGAGGAAACACTGCTGCAGTGCTTGGGTCCAGCTCAGTACCTGACGATCATTATTTCTTAAATTAAATGTATGCAATATGCATGTATTCTATATGCATTATTATAATAATAATAATAATAATAATAATAATAATAATAATAATAATAATAATAATAATAATAATAATAATAATAATAATAATAATAATAATAATAATAATAATAATAATAATAATAATAATAATAATAATAATAATAATAATAATAATAATAATAATAATAATAATAATAATAATAATAATAATAATAATAATAATAATAATAATAATAATAATAATAATAATAATAATAATAATAATAATAATAATAATAATAATAATAATAATAATAATAATAATAATAATAATAATAATAATAATAATAATAATAATAATAATAATAATAATAATAATAATAATAATAATAATAATAATAATAATAATAATAATAATAATAATAATAATAATAATAATAATAATAATAATAATAAATAATAATAATAATAATAATAATAATAATAATAATAATAATATTATTAATAATAATAATTATTATTATTATTAATAATAATTATTATTATAATTAATAATAATAATAATAATAATAATAATAATAATAATAATAATAATAATAATAATAATAATAATAATAATAATAATAATAATAATAATAATAATAATAATAATAATAATAATAATAATAATAATAATAATAATAATAATAATAATAATAATAATAATAATAATAATAATAATAATAATAATAATAATAATAATAATAATAATAATAATAATAATAATAATAATAATAATAATAATATAATAATAATATAATAATAATAATAATAATAATAATAATAAGGCATCTGACACATCATATTGTTTTATGTAAATAATAACCATAATAATAATAATAATAAATCACAATTAAGCGTTATTATTAAGATAATAATAATAATAATAATAATAATAATAATAATAATAATAATAATAATAATAATAATAATAATAATAATAATAATAATAATAATAATAATAATAATAATAATAATAATAATAATAATAATAATAATAATAATAATAATAATAATAATAATAATAATAATAATAATAATAATAATAATAATAATAATAATAATAATAATAATAATAATAATAATAATAATAATAATAATAATAATAATAATAATAATAATAATTAAAAAACAATAATAACAACAATAATAATAAAACAATAACTCGTCTAAAGAAATGAAATAAATTGAAATTGCTTTTATCATTATGATAAAAATGTTTATCGTGCCAATTAATTAATTTACCATTTATAAAATTATATGCTGTAGAATGTAGATGATTTAAATAGTAAAGGGTATTTTGATGGAAACAATTTTGTTTGAAAGTTGTGGTTCCATGGTTGTTTGCGTTCTTTAATCCACTCCACCACTCCACTATGGCTGTACATTATCAGGACATCGTATTTCGTTTTTCCTCAAAGTAAAATAAAACTTCGACATCAGCTCAACTGTATCACTCCGTCGTGCAACAGTTGACCAGGCACACCAACACACTACTCAGTTACACACAGTTGATTAGCATACCAACAGTTTCCAAATCCAGGGGGGAAATTTAGTGAAATAAATTAAAAAAATTAGTGTCCAGGATATGCCACAACTAGCTGGTTTTGATTCAAAAATCCTATACATCACCATGATGGTATCATGCCATGAGCACCCCTGGATTGATTTGCTCTAGGTTCCCTCCGGAAGCAAGCTGTTGGCTTGCCCTGGTCGAAACTTCAGCCATTGTCCTGCAGTTGAACAAGAAGGTTTTGCTGATGTCATCATGATGATCTAATGCTAAGTTGTATAACTCTCATGGAAGTGGTGGTGCGAGATAAAATCCACTCTTCCAGATTTGGTTTGTTGCGCGGTGACATGTCCCACCCACAAACAAATTCCTAGCTGAGCGGCCTGGGGAAAAACAGCAAACCGCCCGAAGGAAGGACGGTAAAGGGTCGCACTTCAAGATTAGGCTAGCGTAAGGAGAGCCGTGAGGCGCCATGTTAAGTACAGGCTATAGATTTGTGCTTTTGCTATGTGTTGTAACTGCTAGTGCTGCACGTACGACTAACAAGACCACGCAAGGAAATAATTCTATCACGTCCATCTGCGGTGCAAGCAGTCCTCTGGATTACCACACCGTATACCTGAGAGATGAAAATGTCAGCATAAACGGGAACTGCAGAGTGGAGAACGTAGTTAACCTGACCATCCAAGGTTCAGCTGAGGAAAGGCCAACAATCCAGTGCTTGAGAAAGAAAGGAACAGCGTCTTCCACTGCATTCACCTTCAACAATGTATCCTCCCTCACTATTGCAAATGTCAACTTCGTGGGTTGCGGTGGAATCCTGACTAAACTGGATATACAGAACTCCAGCAACAGCTCCATCTTCTTCTTTGGTGAGGGACAAGCAGCTGTTATCCTATGCACTTTCTGCTATAATCTCTCTTTTGCTAACATCACTTTTTCTGACAATGCTGGGTATGCTTTTGCTGGGATTAACATCATGGGCGATTCCATCTTTGACAGTGTCCATGTTTATAGGAGGAATGATGCTCACTTCCCGTATAATGCTACCACATGCGCCCAGCCAGAGTACAAGTACACATGTAGGTTCACAGGAGTCCTACTGCTCTTTGTAGATTCAGGCAAGGAGAAGACGGACAATAGCACAGTGCTAGTGAGGAATTCAGTCTTTGAATACAACTACTACGCACCTTTTAAGAGATCAGAAGAAAAATTCGCTAGCTTGACATGTGTCTATGATATTTTTGATGAGTTCATTGATCCATTTAGCTATAAGTATCCCATGCCTGATGTGGGGGCACTTACAATAATCCAGAACCAGAAGTTCTTCAAGGCACAGGTGAAGGTTTTGGACAGCAACTTTACTAATAACCGTGGAACATGCTTTGGTGCAGTCTTGGTCATTTTTTGTATTCCGTCCTCTCGGCTAGGAGAGCAGATCTTCCAAAACTGCCACTTTTCCAATAACTTGCCTACATATTTGCCAATGAACCAAGGGAAAAACTACATCGGAAATGATATCACTACCTTTATGCAGTTTTACGAGGAATCTCATGGCAGTAGTTGCATCTCTGTAATCAATTCTTCTTTCTACACAAATGAACCTGCCCATAAATTGAGAAGAACTTCTATCGCTGTGACGCATTTCCCTCTAACACAAGGTCAGTATCACTTAGTAAAGGACTACATATACCTTATCACTAACAATTGTCGAGCGAAGGTGTGTGACAAAGTATGGATGCAAGCCAAAATATTTGAGAGGAGTTAAGTTATAAAGCATCATACACACTTATATTGGGACTGTTTATTGCTCGGTGTAATGAATATATATATGCATACATGCTTGAGGCAAAAAATGTTTTATCATAGTCAATATATATATAGTTCTCTCCAGTTTCTACAGCATGCTTTGCTCTTTCTTGCTCATTTCATGCTTCCATTTTCATCCCATTTCTTGTACTTTGTTCCAATGTTACACTGAACCACCTCGTAAAAGTGCAATTAAGCGCATGCACAGAATTACAATGTTGTAGCTCATGCACATGCATATGGAGTCCATTTATTGCTGCATGTGATGAACCACGTATGCCTGAGGCAAAAAGGTTTTCATGTTCATACAGTGTCTTGCGTCGCTCGATGATTACATATAAAAATTCATTCTGTTATACTATTCCACACATTAGGTAAATGCACTCTATATTTGGAAGATGTGTGGACCAACATCACTACCAGGCTACTCTATGTTTCAGGCATCTATCAAGAAGACAGTCTGGATGTGGTAATGAAGGACATACGGATGATAGATAAGCACAATTTACATTACACTCTCCACACCATGGAAAACTATGGACTGCTGACGTTTGTCAACATCCAAAATGTGACCCTCCTTGGAACCAGCCATGAAAACTGCCAGTTCAATAACCTCATTGGCCCAGTCATTGTGACACAGTCCTCCAAGCTTTTCCTCACAGGAGAGATGCTATTTGCTAACACCATTGCCTCAAAGTGGGCCACTGGGGCTGCTATTATGCTTCAAGCTTCGTCTATCCTATGGTTCAAGGAACCTCTCAATGCTATCTTCTCTAACAACTCAGCAGTAAAGGGTGGGGCAATAGGCTCCGTCCAGCTAGTCACTGAGTTTTGTGTACTTCAGTATCACACACACCCTGTGTACCGTGATGACAACATAGCATTGATGAACATCACCATTGAGTTTAATAACAATACTGCCGCTGTTGCTGGGAACTCCATCTACATAGAAAGGCTGTACTTTTGCAGCATGCGTATAGCTCCTCACATCAGGGTGTCAAACACCTCGGTGATATACGATAGTTCATTTCAATTTGAGAACAGTGTCAACAATGGACTCCTCGATATGTCTTCGACTCCTAACAAAGTCTGTGTCTGCACTGGAGAGGCAACAAATACTGCCAAAGTTGCATTGAGCTGTGCAGGTGATGTTTCAAGCATGACTCGTATATCAACATTCCCAGGTCAGACTTTTCCCATCTGGGCAATAGTAGTGGATGAAGCATATAATCCAGTGTTATCGACAGTTTACACAACTCTCAAATCAAGTGAAGACGACCTACACCCAGACAAGTTAGACTGGAGTTTGGAAGAAGGTCAGAATGTTGTCTTGCTCCATGGCTACAAATGTTCTTACCTGAATTTCACAATTTTTACTCACAAAGATGAAGAGACAGATGGAATATTGGCTATCTATCCTTACAGTCAACAGGAATCATTGCCCGTTCCAATTACCTTGAAGGAATGCCCTCTGGGGTTAAACCTCTCTTCTGACTTCTGCGACTGCAGTGCTCTTTTAGCTAAGCACAATTTCCAGTGCAGCATCAATGATGAGACGCTGACCAAACGCAATCCCTCTTCGTGGGTTGGTGTGGTAAACGATAACTTCAAGAATGGTTCCAAATTACTTTTGGCATATGCTTCTCACAGTTCCAGCAAGTATTGTAAACCACAGCTAGTTGTAAACTATAACAATTTTGACAGCATATGCAAGTTTAACAGATCTGGAATATTATGTGGAAATTGCCCTAATAACTTGAGCACAGTCATTGGCTACCCAGAATGTTGGGAATGCTCCAATCTATGGCTACTCACTATCCCACTCTATTGTCTCTTAGGTTTCCTTTTGATAGTCCTTCTCTTTCTTCTTCGACTGACTGTGACAATGGGAACCATCAACGGAGTCATATTCTATGCAAACATCCTCAACATTAACATCTTCTTTTTTCTTGGTTTCAAGTCTACCACCTGGCTACGTGTTTTCATAGCTTCACTCAACCTGGATATGGGATTTCCTATTTGTTTCTACAATGGAATGTCCACTTTTGAGGTAACGTACCTTAGTTTCAGTGTTCCAATCTACCTCTGGCTCACTCTGCTTGCCATTGTCTTTTTGAGTCGACGCTTTCAGTTTATCTCAAACATTACTGCTCGTTCTGCCATACCTGTCATGGCTACTTTGATCCATCTATCCTTCTCTAAGCTCCTGTGTTTAGTGGTTGACTGTCTGTTGTACGTGAGACTAGAGATTCAGCGTGTACAGGGTAATACCTACGTCTACGAGTCGAGAACCATCTGGTATTTAGATGGAAATGTGGAATATTTCTCCATCAAACACTCGATCCTTTTTTCTGTGGCCATCTTCTTTCTCCTCTTCTTTATCATCCCCTACACAGGCTTTCTTACTGGGGTCAAGTTTTTTTTTAAGTACAGACTTACGAATCGATATTGGATTAGACCCTTTGTGGATGCATTTTGTGCTCCATACAAGGACAAGTATAGATACTGGTTTGGGGCAAGGCTGTGGTTGCTGATTTTTTTATACATTGGATATGCCAATCTGTCCAGCCAACCTTATTTACTGGTTCTCATCCATTCCATTCTTATGATCTGTTTCACCATCATACAGGCTGCCATAATGCCCTACAAGAACACCTTGTTGAACTGCCTGGAGTTGTTTTTCCTAGGTAACATCATCATTCTCTACACAGTGGGACTTTACTCCACAAGCATAGATGGTATCCAGGTAATGGATAGCATTCAGGTATCAGCAAGTATCATTGTGGGTACTGCTTTTCTGACGTTCCTTGGAATCATTGCCTACCATGTCTACCTCGTGCTGGGCCACTGGTTTGTTGGATGTTTTTCTGGGACAAATGGGAAAATAGAGTCTGATGAAACTTACATCGAGGGTAATGACAGTTCAATGGAAAGAAGAGGTGAGACATCTAAATTGAAGGGCATCACCACTCCTACCACTCCTACCACTCCTACCACGTATTCAAGTCTGGTTTTGAACAAACAATTTATCAACCAATACTGCCCTGAAGAGTTTAGAGAACCATTGCTGGATAGTGACACTGATAAAAATTAATTAAATAATATGTTTTTACATCGAGTATAATACATGAAGCAGATATATATATAGTTATGTGATATAATGTGTATATATGAGAACTGTATTTGTAACTTCACAATCAGCCAAGACGAAACGTCAATAATTTTGGAAAATTGTTTACATTATTCCATCGGATCTATATACTAATGATAAGTAACCACACACTCTCTTGGTATATATATAGCTATGTATGTTTGTAGCTATACAAGATTGTTACAAGCAATTCTATTAGCAACATGAACAAGCGCCACTATTAACAAAAAGTAGTCAATTGAAGAGGAAACAGCAGACCCTTGACAAAGGAGAAAATGTACTGAGAACTTTTTATAATTGGAACTTGGAAACATTGATAAATTTGGCCATATTAGGTGATAAAACTTCCCATATTACCTTACCTACAGCCAGCCACAAAAAAGTTTTAAGTTGTCATAGCAACACCAACACCACAGTTGTTAGTACTGGTGAACTATTTTGAAAAGTTTCTCACAAAATTTATCATTTGTCTTTAGCATCACTTCAATTCTCTGCTAATTCTCTGCTATATAGCTAGCTATAATTATTATAGCTATATACCACAACAACAAAAAACAAAAAAAACACAAATTAGAGAGGGCGGTCAAGTTTAGGAAATGCTTTCAAGAAATCTAAGGCTATTCTTGCCTCAACTGAGCTACTGGTCCATTTTGATTTTGACGACAAAGACCTCATCCTTAGTTTTATAATAGGATGGAAAATGAAACAGAACCACCAATTGCTATTGGGTCCCAGCTGGAAAACAATATTAACAGCTTGACAAGGCTGGACTGGCAGTAAAAAAATTCACCAGTATCTCGGGGTCGGACTTTTACAATTCACTCTCACCATAAGCCATTGCAGAAAGTATTTGGTGAATCCAAACCCAGTGCCAACAATAGCATCCACTCGACTTCAAAGGTAGGCTCTAACACTTAGAACATGTAGCTAGTTACAAGATCATCTATCAGCTTGAGAAGGACATTGGACATGCTGATGGTTTGAGTCGGCTTCCTCTGCATGTTGTTTTCAGATGATACGAGAGCTGCCCATCATCTTACACCTGACATCAATGAGATGTAGGCCTGAGCTAGGTCTCAAATCCTTCAACTAAAATGACTGTACCAGGGGAAGTGTTCTCCTGATGGAAAGCCTAAGTACATCATCCATCAATGCAACCAACCTGTACTCCCACAGGTTCGGACATTCCTGTTGCAAGGATGGCCAAGCAAACCAAAAAGAAATTTCCATATGTGCAACGAAAAGAAGAGCTGCGCATTAAAGATGGACGTATTTTCTGGGGAAGTCATATTGTAGTTTCTCTACCAGTTGTGCCGAGGTTATTGAAATGCTCCATGAAGGACAATCGTGGATTTCACAAGTGATGAGTTTCACAAGAAGTTTTGGGTGGTAACTAGCTATGGACAGTATTGTAGTTTCTCCACCAGTTGTGCCGAGGTTATTAAAATGCTCCATGAAGGACAATCGTGGATTTCACAAGTGATGAGTTTCACAAGAAGTTTTGGGTGGTGACTAGCTATGGACACCAGTATGAAGAGAGAGAGAGAAGAGTGGAGTCAATTGTGTCAATTCACCAAATACTTGCCACCACAAGTGTCTGGCATCCATGAGTGGCCCCCAATGCCAATGGGCTCGCACAGCAACACATTCACTATGTTGGCCCAATTCTTGAACATTCATGATTGATGTCACTCCAAATGGCAATGTTGAACCTGCAACATCAACAACAACCTAAACAACTCGAGGACAACATATGCTAGCTTTCAATAATAGAATATCCTTCACTAGCTCAGAGTTCGAGGAGTTAGTGAAACAGATTAGCATCCATCATATCCAACTGCACAATACAATCCAGCATCAAATGGCCAAACTGAGAGAGTGGTGCAGACTGCATTAAAGAGGAAACACTACTGAAACCTCTGTATCCAGATTCCTGTTCAACTATAGAATGACCCTCACACTATCACTTGGGTTTCACCAGTAAGGCTGATGATGGGGGGAGAGATGAAATCTCACCTCAGCATATTGAAACCCAACATAGCAGCTCAAGTTTCTCGAAAATTGTCAGAAGAAGGGGCATGACAAGAAGAGGGAATGTAAGAAGGTGACCTGGTGTTAGTTCAGGAGTTTCCACCAGTGAAAACATGGCTGCCAGGACTTAAAGCAGAAATGAGACTCAATCTCATTTCAGTATGGAATTAGGAGATAGACAAATTATATGAGGTCACATAGACAACACCTATTTGAGAGAGGAAGTAAAGCAGACCACTAATGAACTGGAGGATTAACATCCTGGACAATTTTAATGTTACAATATCCAAGTACAACTTAATCCCAAACGAGGAAGGAACACCTGTTTGTCAACCACAGGAGGAATGGCTATGCCTCTGCATTGATCACCGAGAATACACCATCCAGTGAATCGCTATAACCACAACTGCACCAATTACACTTTTTATAAGAGCAAGGGGTATAAGGAATTATGGTTACTAGTATATTCTCTAATAGGAACCATCCATGGCTGTACATTATCAGGACATCGTATTTTGTTCTTGTTATGGTTTTCTTCAAAGTAAACCAAACCAAATTCAACTTCGACATCAGCTCAACTGTATCACTGAGTCATGCAACACAGTTGACCAAGCACACCAACACAATACTCAGTTGCGTTAACACACAGTTGATTAGCACACCAACAGTTTCCAAATCCAGGGGGGGAAATTAGTGAGTGAAGTGTCCAGGAATTTGACCAGTCAAGAGAGGTTGAACATTCCAGCCACGACTCTATAGCAGGTTTCCCATAGCATAGGAGTGGTTCAAAAATCCTATATAGCAATATATCACCATGATGACATCATGTCATGAGCACCCCTGGATTGATTTGCTCCAGGTACCCGCTCCATAAACCCAAGCTGTTGCCCTGGTCCAAACTTCATCCATTGTCCCAAACCCAGGTTTTGCTGATGTCATCATGATGATCTAATGGCAGGATTACCTAACACGTCTGAGTTGTATAACTCTCATGGAAGTGGTGAGGTAGATAAAACCACTCTTCCAGATGTGGTTTGTTTCGTGTGACATGTCCCACCCACAAACAAATTCCTATATACAGTCAGGAGTAGGCTGAGTTTATCTTTGGCCTGGGGAAAAACACAGTAAACCGCCCCAAAGGAAGTACGGTAAAGGGTCGAAC
Organism: Cladorhizidae sp. MBARI D1340-BT2; assembly: GCA_028752905.1. Classification (NCBI taxonomy): domain Eukaryota; kingdom Metazoa; phylum Porifera; class Demospongiae; order Poecilosclerida; family Cladorhizidae; species Cladorhizidae sp. MBARI D1340-BT2. The sequence goes on from JAQNBH010000015.1 coordinate 17,242,946, forward strand.
TTCAAGATTAGGCTAGCGTAAGGAGAGCCGTGAGGCGTCATGTTAAGTACAGGCTATAGATTTGTGCTTTTGCTATGTGTTGTAACTGCTAGTGCTGCACGTACGACTAACAAGATCACGCAAGGAAATAATTCTATCGCGTCCATCTGCGATGCAAGCAGTCCTCTGGATTACCACACCGTATACCTGAGAGATGAAAATGTCACCATAAACGGGAACTGCAGAGTGGAGAACGTAGTTAACCTGACCATCCAAGGTTCAGCTGAGGAAAGGCCAACAATCCAGTGCTTGAGAAAGAAAGGAACAGCGTCTTCCACTGCATTCACCTTCAACAATGTATCCTTCCTCACTATTGCAAATGTCAACTTTGTGGGTTGCGGTGGAATCCTGACTAAACTAGATATACAGAACTCCAGCAACAGCTCCATCTTCTTCTTTGGTGAGGGACAAGCAGCTGTCATCCTGTGCACTTTCTGCTATAATCTCTTTTTTGCTAACATCACTTTTTCTGATAATGCCGGGTATGCTTTTGCCGGGATTAACATCATGGGCAATTCCATCTTCGACGGTATCCATGTTCATAGGAGGGATGATGCTCACTTCCCGTATAATGCTACCACATGTGCCCAGCCAGAGTACAAGTACACATGTAGGTTCACAGGAGTCCTGCTGCTCTTTGTAGATTCAGGCAAGGAGAAGACGGACAATAGCACAGTGATAGTAAGGAATTCAGTCTTTGAATACAACTACTACACACCTTCAGAAGAAAAAATCGCTAGCTTGACATGTGTCAATGATATTTTTGATGAGTTCATTGATCCATTTAGCTATAAGTATCCCATGCCTGATGTGGGGGCACTTACAATAATCCAGAACCAGAAGTTCTTCAAGGCACAGGTGAAGGTTTTGGACAGCAACTTTACTAATAACCATGGAACATGCTTTGGTGCAGTCTTGGTCATTTTTTGTATTCCATCCTCCCAACTAGGAGAGCAGATCTTCCAAAACTGCCACTTTTCCAATAACTCGCCTAAATTTTTAGCTAAGAGCCAAGGGAAAAACTACATCGGAAATGATATCACTACCTTTATGCAGTTTTACGAGGAATCTCACGGCAGTAGATGCATCTCTGTAATCAATTCTTCTTTCTACACGAATGAACCCACCCATAAATTGAGAACAACTTCTATCGCTGTGACACATTTCCCTCTAACACAAGGTGAGTATCACTTAGTAAAGGACTACATATACCTTATCACTAACAATTGTCGAGCGAAGGTATGTGGCAATGTATGGATGAAAGCCAAAATATTTGAGAGGAATTAAGTTATAAAGCATCATACACACTTATATTGGGGCTGTTTATTGCTCGGTATAATGAATATATATGTGCACACTTGCTTGAGGCAAAAAATGTTTTATCATATCCTAGCTCTCCAGTTTCTACAGCATACTTTGCTCTTTCTTGCTCATTTCATGCTTCCATTTTCATCCCATTTGTTTTACTTGGTTCCAATGTTACACTGAACCACCTCGTAACAGTGCAATTAAGCGCATGCACAGAATTACAATGTTGTAGCTCATGCACACGCATACGGAGTCCCATTTATTGCTGCGTGTGATGAACTCATTATATGCCAATGGCAAAAAGGTTTTCATGTTCATACAGTGTCTTGCGTTGCTCGATGATTACATATAAAAATTCTCTATTTCATTCTGTTATACTATTCCGCACATTAGGTAAATGCACTCTATATTTGGAAGATGTGTGGACCAACATCACTACCAGGCTACTCTATGTTTCAGGCATCTATCAAGAAGACAGTCTGGATGTGGTAATGAAGGACATACGGATGATAGATGAGCACAATTTCCATTACACTCTCCACACCATGGAAAACTATGGACTGCTGACGTTTGTCAACATCCAAAATGTGACCCTCCTTGGAACAAGCCATGAAAACTGCCAGTTCAATAACCTCATTGGCCCAGTCATTGTGACACAGTCCTCCAAGCTTTTCCTCACAGGAGAGATGCTATTTGCTAACACCATTGCCTCAAAGTGGGCCACTGGGGCTGCTATTATGCTTCAAGCTTCCTCTATCCTATGGTTCAAGGAACCTCTCAATGCTATCTTCTCTAACAACTCAGCCCAAATGGGTGGGGCAATAGGCTCTGTCCAGCTGGTAACTGATTTCTGTGTGCTTCAGTATCACACACACCATATGTATCACGATGACAACATAGCATTGATGAACATCACCATTGAGTTTAATAACAATACTGCCACTGTTGCTGGGAACTCCATCTACATAGAAAGGCTGTACTTTTGTAGCATGCGTATAGCTCCTCACATCAGGGTGTCAAACACGTCGGTGATATACGACAGTTCATTTCAATTTGAGAACAGTGTCAACAATGGACTCTTCGATATGTCTTCGACTCCTTACAAAGTCTGTGTCTGCACTGGAGATGAAACAAATACTGCCAAAGCTACATTGATCTGTGCAGGTGACACTTCAAACATGACTCATATGTCAGCATATCCAGGCCAGACTTTTCCTGTCTGCATAATAGTAGTGGATGAAGCATATAATCCAGTCCACTCTTCAGTTTACAGTACTCTCCAACCAAGTATCGACTCCCTGCACCAAAGCAAGTTTGACTGGAGTTTGGGAGATCGCCAGGATTTTGTTGTGGTCAATTGCTACAAATGTTCCCATCTTAACTTCACAATCTTTACTCGCAAAGATGCAGAGTCAGATGGAGTATTGGCCCTCTATCCTTACAATCAACAGGAATCAATATTTTTCCCCATTTCCTTGAAACAATGTCCTTTGGGGTTAAATCTCTCTTCTGACTTCTGCGACTGCAGTGCTCTTCTAGCTAAGCACAATTTCCAATGCAATATCAACAATGAGACCTTGACTAAGCACATTCCCATTTCTTGGGTTGGGGTAGTTAATGATAATTCAAAGAATGGTTCCAAATTACTTTTAGCATATGCTTCTCACTGTTCCTACCTATATTGTGTGCCACAGCTAGTTGTAAATTACAACAACTTTGACAGCGTATGCAAGTTTAACAGATCTGGAATATTATGTGGAAATTGCCCCAATAACTTGAGCACAGTCATTGGCTACCCAGAATGTTGGGAATGCTCCAATCTATGGCTACTCACTATCCCCCTCTATTGTCTCTTAGGTTTCCTTTTGATAGTCCTTCTCTTTCTTCTTCGACTGACTGTGACAATAGGAACCATCAACGGAGTCATATTCTATGCAAACATCCTCAACATTAATATCTTATCTTTTGTTGGTTTCAACTCTACCTCATGGCTGCGTGTTTTCATAGCTATGCTCAACCTTGAGCTGGGGTTTCCCATTTGTTTCTACAATGGAATGTCCTCTATTGACGCAACGTTCCTCAGTTTCAGTGTTCCAGTCTACCTCTGGCTCACTCTCCTTGCCATCATCTTCTTGAGTCGACGCTTTCAGTTCATCTCAAACATTACATCTCATTCTGTCATACCCGTCATGGCTACTTTGATCCATCTATCCTTCTCTAAACTCCTGCACTTAGTGGTCGACTGTCTGTTGTATATGACATTAGAGATTCAGCATGTACAGGGTAATACCTACGTCTATGAGTCGAGAACCGTCTGGCACTTTGATGGAAATGTGGAATATTTATCGATCGAACACTCATTCCTTTTTTTCATGGCCATCTTCTTTCTCCTCTTCTTTATCATCCCTTACACAGGCTTTCTTACTGGGATCAAGTTTTTTTTTAAGTATAGATTTATGAATCGATATTGGATTAGACCCTTTGTGGATGCATTTTGTGCTCCATACAAGGACAAGTATAGATACTGGTTTGGGGCAAGGCTGTGGTTGCTGATTTTTTTATACATTGGATATGCCAATCTGTGCGGGCAACCTTACTTACTGGCTTTCTTCTCTGCCATTTTTGTGATCTGTTTCACCATCATACAGGCTGCCATAATGCCCTACAAGAACACCTTGTTGAACTGCCTGGAGTTGTTTTTCCTAGGTAACATCATCATCCTCTACACTGTGGGACTTTACTTCACAAGCATAGATGGTATCCAGGTAATGGATAGCATTCAGGTATCAGCAAGTATCATTGTGGGTACTGCTTTTCTGATGTTCCTTGGAATCATTGCCTACCATGTCTACCTCGTGCTGGGCCACAGGCTTGTTGGATGTTTTTCCAGGACAAAAAAGGAAGTGAGTCTGGGAGAGTCTGAGTTTCTTTCTGAAACTTACATCATGGACGACAGCCTGATGGAAAAAAGTAATGAGACATCCAAACTGAATCGCAGCATTCCTACCACATATTCGGCTCTGGTTTCGAACAACCATTACCACCCTAGTGAGTTCAGAGAACCACTGTTGGATGATGATACTGATAGCAAATAATTATGTCCTATACTGTATTAATTATGTATTGTGTATGAAAACTGATCTGTGCTAAAAATCATGCATTATTTGTGTATTCAACTATGATGTGTTCAACTATGATGTAACCAATCTTGGCTGACAACACACATTCTGTAATTTGTCTCTGTGTATGAACATGTACGATTGGTTTGAAACCACATTGATTTCATGAACTAGTCTCTTAAATTTATCTGTGAGAGCCTTTACTCATCAACTTGGAGGTTCATGAGAGTACCATGTTGTAAGTATATATTAAATTTGCAGAGTTGGGATACCAGATCCTTGATGGAGAAAGTGAATTGGGAACTTCATTTTGGACTCAAAATTTAATAAGGGGAGACAGTTGCATTTTTTTGGGTGGGAATGACCCACATGGTGTTGTTTTGATGTTTTTTTTGTGGTTACCACTTTATAACTATGGATTCTGTAGACTCCATAACAGACTTCATGTTATGGATTTGATATATAGCTCAAAAGATAGGTCTCCCTTTGTGCTCTCTGTTGATAATAAAATATTTTTCAAAAGTATAACTATAGCCAAGTTACGGGAGCTATATACAAGTGGAGGGACCCTCAAAAACCTGAATGCCTGAAACCTCCACAAAAATATCTCCAGATTGCAAAGTGCTAAAGTTTTGAAATTAGTACCAGGTCAGCTTGACCACGTACTTACATTTTAACGCCTAATGAAAACACTCATTGCGTAGAGTAGGGCTTCCTCTAGCCACTGGTACTAATTAGCACTTTAGATATTTATGTGGAGGTTTCAGGCATTCAGGTTTTTGAGGTCCCTCCACTTTAGGTCTAGTAACTTGCCTATAGTTATACCTATGATAAATAGTTTGGTGTCAAAAGAGAGCACACAGAGAGACCTATCTTTTGAGCTATATATCAAGTTCATACCATGAAGTTTGCAGAATCTACGCAGCTCTAAAGTGGTAACCATAAGTTAAAAAAATTAATTTAAAAAATGCAACTGTTCCCCTCCTTAGGTTGTAGCCATTAATTATTCATGGGATGACTTACGTGACCATAACTTCTTTGCATTTCATTTCTAACCAGAAAAGGATGCCATCGGAAGCTCATAAGCTTTGCAAAGATATACACAACTTAGAATCTTCACTGGTGTGAGGCAACATCCATAACCCCCCCCCCCCCCCCAAAACCTTGGTGGACACTGCAGCATTGACTTTGGCCATAAAAGGACATGCTACTACATGTGGTGGGGTTAAGACTCAAGTGACTGTAACAACATAAGAACCACGGAGAGAGTACAGAGGGAGTCACACATAAGTGGTTAATATAAAATGAAATATGTATGCATTAAAACACAACTTCAGAGTAAAAAATGTGTTCTGATGAAAACATTGAGTATGAAATAAGCTACAAAATGATATATAGAAATGAACTCTGATATTCCATGATGAAAAAAACTTTTTTTTCTCTCGCAGTATTGAAGAACTAAATCTAAGGTTAAGTTGACTTGGGTGAATTACCTTTTCATAACCAAGAAGTAGATCAGTTGGTTTCCTCTGAAGTTTATTTTTGTGACACAGATTTTGAACTGCTTATGATAAGTAATCTACATTGGTAAATTCTTGTTTCATTTCTTTTTTGACTATAATATGTAGTCAATCTGTCTTGTGTTTCTACTATTAATTGTTATATATTTACAGGAACTGATTCTCGTAAATGAGCAAGCTGGACATGGTCAAGATTATGCGATATTTTCAGTGGCACCATCCCACATTGACTATATACAGAGGCGAGGAGGTAATGGTGGCTTGGATTAATGATCCAGTAGTTCTGACTATTGATGAGCTTCATCACATACTCTTAGGTATGGGATACTCTTAGGTATGGGACAACGGAAAAGCATAATTATCACTGTGCAGTACACTGTGTTGATCACTCATTGCATACTTACAGGAGGAAACCAGATGCCTGTTGCATGGGTCCTGAGGTAATAGCTATAGCTACCAGGTATGCAGAAATTCTGAGAGTGGGACAGAACTACTGGAAGGACTTCAGCCATTGGTGGAGAACTGGCATGCAAATGTTTGCTTTCTAAGGGTAGCTACGTGCTCCAGTTTTTATAGACCAAGAAACTTTAACCTCAAATTTGTAGGCTTGTAAATGCTCTTAATGCAAACTCGCTGACTATGTTCCATACTTGCCGACTCATGCCCCTACTTTCCATAGTGCTTATCCTTGCACACCTCTATATTCCATACTTGCCGACTCCTTGCATGCCCCTACTTTCCATAGTGCTTATCCATGCACACCTCTATGTTCCATACTTGCTGGAATATAGGACTGTAAGGAATCAGCAAGTGTCAAAGATAACAAATTTCCTGAAATTTTCAGTTGCCTTTTTTTTCTAAACCAATTATAAAATAGTGCAGAGTACGTTTAGCAAGAAGTAGTGTGATGGACTTATGCTGCCAAGGTAGTGCATCAAGGATCCAATGCTTGATCACATGAGCTTGTACTCCTCTTTCACCAGCATTCTCCGTGGTGGCCCATCTCAAAACCAGTAGACAAATTACAAACATTGTTCGTATGTGTGATTGCTCAAATTGTGTGTAGAGTATGTGGATTATTACTTTCCAAATCTCATAACAGCGCAGTTAAAAAAAAAAATTCTTGCAGAAGCTTACACCGACCATGAACGTATCAAATGACTTGAGCTTGCAGCAACAGGATCCTCCAGGCCTAGGCAAGCATGACCCACAAAACACAGGTAGATAAATATAATCATATAACTGTGTGCAAGTCTATCCAACACATAAAACATAAAATTAGAGCTTCATCACTTTGACATTGCATGCTCTCAAACTCAGGAAGCATTGGGTTACCAGTGTGGTGAAACAAAAGGGTTTGGACTCGTGGGTGTGAAGTAAAAAGCTTTTTAAAAATTTTTAAAATGAGCTATATATCGTTATTGAAATGGAAACAAGCTTGGAAGAAAATCTCGGTATAGTACATGTACATAAAGGATGGAAACAATGATATACCATGCCCCACTTCAATGATCCTTTACCTGGTATTATTGACATGTTCTTAATTTAGCGAACTTAGTGAATGGCTAAAATTTTGGTAATTTAGTTTCTGCTTGCTGTGCATTCTATATAGTGCTCATATTATGGGGGATTCCCCCGATATATAAGTTTATTCTGTTCAGGCTTGTTTGTGGGAATTCTGCAATTTTTCGCCTGCTCACAAACAAATCTTACACAAGATTTTTTTATAGTTGTGAAGTATGGTTATATCATGAATATCATTAACTTGGAGCTCCCAACTGCCTTTGGTTGATGTGAATGTGTCTATGGGGTACAAAAGTTGAGTGGGGGAGAAAGGGATAAACGTAGAAAACTTTTCACAGATTTTTTTTAGGTATCCTGGCAACTACCATCAAGAAGAATCCAGGGTGTGCACAGCTGAAGATAGGCTGTTAGAAACTTAGCAGGTATTATAACTGAGATATTCTTTTTTCCCCCCTTCATTTGCAGAAACCTATTTCAAAATGTGAGTCAATTATAGATTACAGGTTAGAAAAAGTGAGTTTAAAAAATTAGGTTAACAAAAACAACATTTATTCCTGATGGAGGCTAGAGCATCTAGTCGAAACATCGAGTGAATACAATTTGAAGTTGATTTTGAGAAGGTGTTATAACAGTTAACAATAATAAAACATTTACATAGAATTTATACCCCATACTTTGTGACCATGTATGACCATGTATAATTGGAGCTTGGTGAATTGAGAACTTTACAGTTAATTGGCAACAAATTCCATAAAGATATCCCACTTACCCTGCTACCCTCATATGACATGCGGTAATTATAATCATCAACTAACTTAAGTGTGGGCGGCTGGGTGCATAATATAAGAGTTTAACATATGCGGAAATGCTCTTGCTTCCCCAGAGATCCCAAGACAGTGGCAGCTTTCCTTATTTACATCATCACTGCAATTCTTTGGACAACATACTCTCTGTATCTTGGTGTTAGTCTTCGGCCAAGGTCCTTGAAAGAAAATCAAGAGCATGAAGCCTGAATGTGCCACATTTTTTTATGTCTATGGGAACAACCTATGGGAACAACCTAATAAATTGAGTGGAGTTATGTGCATACTTTGAGATATTTAGATTCCTTGCCTCTACTGCTAAAGCACCAGATTACTGTACCTGCTAGGTGGGAGAAATATTTCTGTGCATGCAGCATCACAAACAAGGAGACTTCGACTGAATCATGGGATCATGGTAAGCATTGGGTCATTTTCCATGTGATCTAAGTGGACTTGTTTGATTCATGATGTCATTACATTCACAACAAACGATCTGTACACAACACAGCATTATAGCTACAGTTTGTTTAGATTTGTGTAATACTTATTTGGTGGCCGGAGATGAATGATTGTTCTGAAGGTAAAAAATTGGGTCTAGATAGATGGTGGTTCACATCCTTGTTTCTGCCCTCAATATTATTAATAGTACCATATAATATATAGTTGGGAAAATAGGCTTCTATTTCACAAAAAAGTGCAAGCATAAATTTTTTAATATTTCATGATTCTTACTTTCACAAATAAAATCTACACAGTATGTGCATGACCTCATAGCCCTGCATGATCAGTATGGCCACATGAAATTTAAAAATGACTTGATCAACATGGCCCAATAATAATAGGAAATAAAATTCACTTTTGAAGCTGATGGTGAAGAGGATCATGTGTATACTTACACCTCTTGGTATAAGAGATACTCATGACGAGGAAGCTTCCTTATGAATAGATGGGGTTTTTTTGTTTCATTGATGGCAGTAGTGTTAACTTTAGTTGAGAGGGGAACCTATTGGGTTCGGAACAGGGATATAGTTAACAAGTGGGTGGTGGGGGGGCCAAAAAAATTAGGGGGATCAAGAGAGGGGTATCTCCACATGACACACTAGATTATTTTCATAATCCATTTAGCCAAGAAGATGCTTTACCTTCCTTAAAGCAGTAGATAGTCGAAGCTCTTCACCCTCCAATCCAAGTTTCAGGCAGTTTTGTCTGTCTCTCCCATACCATATGAGATGATCACTTGAAATTAATTCCACCTCCTGCTATATTTTCAATAACGCAGTTAATCATTTAATACAGGAGCCCAAAATACCGAGTTTTATGCCTTTAGCCTCCAGCCCTTTCAAATAGGAGATTCTGAAAGGAAAGAAGATGAAACTGCAACACCTTTGCAATTACAAAACATGCACAAGGTGGAGGTGTGGTGGGAATTGACCTCCCACAATTTTTCTTGAGTTTTGGGTTGTTTTTTTAACAAGAGGAAAGGCCTCCCTTAGCACATTCATACTCAAAGTTATCAAGTAGCAGTTTTCAGGGATATAACCTGTCACAATGCAAAATGTTTACCAGTTACCTTCCACTTTATGATGTAATGAGAGTTTCACAATGAGAAGAAGTTTACATGAATATTTATTTTCACGTTAAGCCCTAACATGCGAAATCTTGCACCCAGTTAAACTTAACATTCTACAGTTTATAAAAAATAAAATAAGCTTGTTCTAAAGGGTCAGCGAGAGTAAAATAATCATCATTTTCTTCCTTCTCTAACCCAATACAATTTTGTTTTGTTTTTTCTAAGAATTTTTTTTTTACTATCTTCCTTCATACTTGCAGCCAAGTTGGTATGTTTTCTGTTTTATCAGCTTATCTGGCCTATCCCCTCTGCTTTGCTAGCTTGTGACTGCTGACATCACAGAATATCTTGCCTAGCTTATTTAAAAAGTCCCATTGTTTGTTTTTTTTGCAGTCATTTACTGATAACCTTTACCAACTCTTTGTGCACAAGGTTGGAAATAACAACCTTTATCGTGTTTTAGATGTTAATAAGGTGTGTTACACCCCCCTCTAAAACGAGAAGAGAAAAACGAAGGGAAGAGAAGAGAGATAAATCTGCTTTTATATCTATTGGGAGGGGGTGGGAGGAGTTGCTTAATTCTTTTAGTTGAGTCCATGCACGCCAATCTGCCTCCACATTTAGCTCTGCAAGTTTGAATTCCAACCAGACATGAATTTACTTTATTTGTACTGCCAAAAGAGGGAAGGAGGGAAATACAAAGTTGGCTAGGATCAGTTCTCTTGCACACACATGGAACTGTTCCTGCAAAGTTTTATATGATCGAATAATTGTTAAGTGTTATATGTGGTTTGTGGAACATTCTAAATATGTTCAAGCCAAGCACCATAGGTGAAGAATTGGTAATAACAATAAATGAAGAGGAGCCTTGCAATAAATCTCGATAATAAAGTAACCGTCATCATTATTGACAACGATTTTTCGTATATATCAAGATCACAGATAAGATGTTTCCATTTTTTATTTCTATTATAGTTTGGTTGATAATGAGACCATTTATATACATAAGCATGTAGCAGAAAAAGCCACTACAACAATAATCCCCAAGCATCAATAACATGCATAGCACTGGGTTGCAGCATACATTGGAAACACCCTCTTCATTGCAACTAGTCCATATTTATTTTTATCATTGTATTATATAGCTATTATTTATTGAGCAATTCATGACGTAAGTTTCTGCATGAAGCAATCACTATCATTAATTAACAGGTAGTAGTCAATGTAACATGGTCCATAGTTCGCTAATACAAGTATTTTAAAATATGTTAATTTAGGGAGCAGCAAGAAGAAGCTTCTGCATCGGTCTTCTTTTTACACTGTTGTGTGCACATGAGTACTTCATTTGTTTCAGAAGCACAATGTTCTCCTGTCGGGGGTTCAATGGGATATTCCAATTTTACTTGGTTTTTCACAGACTCCCTCCTCCACACGTCTACGCTATTTCTGACCCTGGACTTTTCAACACCTACTATAATTTTTCTGATAGCCACCTGCGATTCTTCTTGATCCTCTTCTTTAACAGATGATTGACTCACCAGATATATTCTTTTACCCTCTCGTATAGTGAACATTGAAGCTTTACCCCCCAATTCATCACTGATGGAAATTAAATTTTTAGGATGTCCCTGTGGGGGGGGGAAGAAAAGGGAAAAAATAACAACACATCAACAATTCCTATAATTATACTTTGAAGTTTGATGTCAGCTGAAAATAATCGAACGAGTTTAAACTCCTGTTATTCCTCAAGTTTTATATACATGACTTACCCCACCGCTGAAAGTTATATCCCACCAGTCTTTGGAATCATTATAATCAAATTGCATGGTGGCTCCTGGAGTTATATAGTTTTCCACAGAATAAACTGAAAATGATGACTCTTCGAAGCTCTTTGGAGCTAAAACCCACACAGCTATTAAATACAAAACAACATCCACATAATAAAAGGGAAAATATCTATATTGCACCTGCAGTCTTATGCACACATTCGACTATGTACGATAAAGCTAATGTAACTTACTCGAGTAATTCGTGGAAACGTCATTGCCTGGAATATAACGTGGACCATACATCATCGTCATTGATTGTGTGTCCTGATAGACAGGTTCTTGACCATCACCATTTTCTGGATTTTCCTCAAAAATAATTGTTAGACGATCAAAATCAGGATCCTGTAAAAACCAGCATTAATTCATGGGAAATCACAACAATCCATTCTAAAGGGCTTGTTCATGACACCATTTTGTGTGCTTGTCTTTAGATCTTTTTCTTTTTCCTCCTAGGACCCACAATTGACGTCCCTTACCTTTATGCAAATAATTTTGACTTCAAATGGTACAGCTCGCTACTTGTTTTATAAAGACAGAAATATTGGAGAATAAGTATATAGGTATTGGTGGATATTGGATCGCTATATTGATAGAGTGCACATAGGATAGGTTTTTGGGGTGATTATTTCAACAATACAAAGTTCAATCAATATTTGACTGCCTATGAGTGTAGCTCACTTATACTACTATACAGCAAATTTTAATAATCTACATTTACAAAGTGAGCCATCCACAAATTCATTAAGGACCTCCTCTCTATCGAATGCCACAGCCCAATACTTACCTAAACCCTTATATTTTTAAGTAATAAAATATAGCCTATCTTATGATACTAAAAACTACTGCAAATATAGGAGTGAATACAGAGATTCAAATCAATGATGGGTCGCCTGGAAAAAAATGGGGAGGAAATGCCTAATATTGCCAGACCTTTATATTTGCAGAGGAGAAGTTATTCAATCTCCCATGGATGCTACATTTAGGGAGGAACAGGTTATTTGCCTTCTTTCACACCTGCACTAGGTGGAAGTCTGAATTAATAGATTACCTGTGAACAGCAAATAAGTTTCCTTACTGCTAAGTTCAGACCATCAAAGATGCTGGAGAAAGCCTGTCCTTCATGATGGCTAAACTAAAAATGGAAGTCACAAAATTTGCATGATCACCTTTTTTGGTAAGCTACTGTAGGCTAGACCCAATTACAAACCTTGGCTGCTCCTTGTTCGATGACCATACAAAGTTGCTTGGCACTCTTGATTAGAGCAGCTGAGTCAGATTCTGGTAGAGCAGTGGTCATCTTCAGTGTGCTGTAGGTGAGACAGCTGTGTACAGCTGGAATGGCTGCCTTTATCAACTTCAATAGAGTGTGCAATAGGGCGGTTTGAAGTAACGTGATTATATGTGGTTACTACTGTGTTTGATTATGGTTATCAACTTCATTAGAGTGCAACAGAGCGTTAGTAATGTGATAATCTGTGGTTACTACTCATTGCTGTTTGGGATTGTTTGGGCTAGTTCCAGATATGGTTATCAACTTCAATAGAGTGTGCAACGAGTGGTTTTGAAGTAATGTGATAATCTGTGGTCACTACTGTTGTTAGGGTAGTTCCAGGTATTGGTCATCCTAAATCTAATTTATTTACAAACCTGGATATTGAGTTTTTGATGCCCTGGACCTGATTTAAATATCAAAATGTAGCCTGTGCAGTATGCTTTCTAGTAGCATTTTTGTTTTGCTATATATAGATTTTTTTCTTTTGGAACTGCAGGTTGGAATGTGAAGTGAAAATACCCCTCAAACTCCTTCGAAAACACTACTTTCCAGCATCAAGCTATAACAACTGCGATCAATAAAGCAATGCAATCACTATTATATACAGATTGATAGACAGATTGATAGAATTTTATATATTATAAGTAGACTTATGTTCATGTGAGGGGAGTTTAGAATTATATACTAATAAAACTTTGTGGTTACCACTTTGGAGCTCCGTAGATTCTGCACACTTTATTGTATGAATGATATATAGCTCAAAATGTAGATCTCTCTGTGTGCTCTCTTTTGATATTAAAAAATATTGAGCTAGTTGTTAGCTAAAGCTAAAATGGGAATTCCCTCAAAATTGAATGTCTGAACAGGTGGAGTTGTGGTTCCTGGTGGAAAGTAAGTTATCTGTGGCTAGAGGAAGCCCTACTTAGTCACGTTTAACGCCTTGTTTGAACACAAGAGTAGGGCTTCCTCTAGCCACAGATAACTGGCTACATTTTCCATTCAAGCCATAAACTACTGCCGCTCAGATTTTGAAGTACCCACTCTTTCGCTGAATGTAACTTTAGCATACATTTTGTAATATTAAAAGAGAGCACACAGAGAGATCTATATTTTGAGTTAGTTCATACAGTGAAGTGTGCAGAATCTATGGAGCTCCAAAATCATAACCACAAAGTTTTGTTAGTGTTTCTATTTACAACATAAGGAAAAAATTACTTCCATCAATTTGTAGTGTTTGTATTGCCCTATATATCAATCACAGTTGCTATAGCCACTCAAGACTTGATCTGGAACACTTCTCATTCCAATCTGCAGTTCCAAAAGAAAAACATGAGCGAAATACCATTACAAAGCATATCGAATGAGCTACATTTTGGTATATGAAATATCAGGACCATAGCATGAATAGGTGCAAAGATATGATACTTGATAATAAAACCACATGGTCAGACGTGGTCACACCCTCTTTCCTCCCCCCCTCCCCCCCAACCCACTAAGTTGCTGGTGTAGTTATCATGCTCTCAACACAATGTAGCCCCCCACTGTGTTGATGTTTTTTGTTAAGATTTATATATAACTCTGTCAGTTTTTATTTATATCCCAAAAGAAAACCTTCTCTTTGCTCTACCCATTAAAACTATGAATACAGCATCTATGAATATAGCATAATACAGGGATGTTCCTGACATTGAAGAGGGTGACTTCTTCAGAGTCATGGTCAGCATATTAGCCATCACTTCAAGTCACTTCAGTTTAGTATAACAGGGTACTTGAGCTACCCACATGACAAGTGATGTTCTGACCTTAGAGAGCCAAGAGGCAATTTTAACATCCCTAACTATTTTGCCTGTCCTTCACCCAATAACGTACCTGACCCCTCATATTATATATCATTTTAAAGCCCATACAAATCTAGTAGAAATTACATTCATAGAGTGTAGGGGAAAAGTTACGCCAGGACCTTTAGTCCTCCTTTATTAAACCCGCTCTCCTTGCAAAATCAATCCCTTTCTATCCCTTCCACCCAACATCTGCACCAGTTTCCAATCATGTGTACTTCTGTCTCATTCTTTATGAGTCATAGCTGTGGTGTATTTGTATTATCTTAGTGTAAACTGTAATTAGGACTTGAACAATGCCCTCATCCCAAATTGCCAGAGGTCTATATTTTCGTAATGGACATGCCATGATCGTATCATGTTCCATGCCAGAATGGCTTGCTCAGTGACAGTGAGCAATGGTCAACAAAACTTGGATGTCATTGCATCAGCGAGATAACTGCACGCCATAATGACAAACAACAAGAGCTTATTCATAGAATATCCTCCTCCCCACTCCACCATTCTGTGTGAGGTTAGCTCGACTACTATTTGAATTCCCAAATATGGTGCCTTAACTGTTTTGTGTAAAATCACCCTCAATATAATAATTTCCTATAATTTTAGGACATCTTTACAGATATGGTTAGGATATGGTTAGTGGTGAGGAGGGCTAAATTACATATCAGCTGTATGTTATGGGACACGGAATAACCCCATCCCCCATGTGTGACCAGAGACACTGACTGGTCCAGGCAAGCCGACACTGGTAAAACTGGTTTCATGAGTTTAGTGTCCAACACTTATAAGGTTATGGGTTGACCTGGTTTATCAGATTTGGTGACCATAAGATTATGGGTTGATTCATGATTATTGAGTGCCTGGCTATCTGTGGGTTATACCCTCACATATACAAAGTCCTGTTGTTTCTCTTAGACAGGATGTTGGGAATCAACTACTTGGCAAGATTATGCCACTAATAATATATGCAATGCATTGAGTGACAGAGAAGAAAAATAGACCATCTTAATTAATTGAGTAACTATGTCCACCATCCCTTCCTTTCCTGTCAGCCATGCAGTCCAGCTCTCATCTGCCTCTGCAGCAAATTTATTTATTATTAAATTTTTTATAATTTATTATTTTATTATTATTAGTGACACCTTTTTGGAATTGGCTGGCCCTACTATAGTTTCATGCCTAATCATTATTATTATTGTATGGTAGCCTATGGGGGGAGGTTTTTGAGGGCTTGCAGGGGTCTTGGTTTGTTGTTTGTCCTGCTTTTGGCTGGCTAGTTTTATCTGGTAAAGGAAGGAGTCAGCTATTAACCATGTAACCTGCTCTCACTGACAGCACAACCAGTTTAGCTTCAAATCTGCTGCAGGCATTCTCGCTCATTTTCTTCATCATGTTTTAGTGCCTAATGAAAATGCTCTTTCCGTAAAGTAGATCTATCACTATCAACACTTCAACAAATTCAGGCATGCAGATTTTGATGCCCCCCCCCCCCCCCCAATTCAGCTGGAGGTAACTTTGGCATGGTTATGCCTATGCAACATTTTTAGTATCAAAAGGGAGAGTGATGAGTCATATATCAAGTTTACACAGTGAAATATATGGAGCTCCTAAGTCAAAATCACCAGATAGTTCCCTCTTTGAAGGCGGGTAACACATACATTGGCGAATGTAGCGAGCCCTCAGTGGGGAGTTGGGTGGAAAATTTGGTGTTGCTGCACATAGCATATGTACCTATCTATTATCTAGACATGTATATTCACCCATTAAAAATATGAATGGGTCACCTGCCTCAAATAGTGCAGGCTTATGGAAACTTGGAATAGTTTTCATTGCGAAGAGATTGATCAAGAGATTGGCCAGTTGTCCCAGCTGCGTGGCAGCAAATCAAAACTAGACTGGCCTAGCTGTGCTCCACAGATAATGTGCAAGTGAGAACGGACTGCACGTTTAAGCTGACATCTCCCCAGGTCTCTCCCTTACCAGATAACAGAACAAGTCAGCCAGAAATAGGACAGACAACAAACCAAGACCCTAATAACCCCTCCCCCTATAGGCCCTCCCTCTCCCATAGGCCCTCGTACTTTCTTGCCTCCGTCTCTCTGTTACTATTTCACATGGAGTGTGAGCCAAACTCTATACCAACCCAGTGAAGAGGTAAAAAAAAAAATTAAAAAAATTAAAAAAATTGCTGAGCTGAGTCAGCAAAGATCCTGCCCCTTCCTTCATCCATAAAATTTACACGTTTATGCAAATGCGAGTCTTTCTGAGCTGGTTAGTAAACAGAAGACCCTGCCCTCTTCCCTTGTAAGTTTGATCGTCCATAAAATATACACGTTTGTCAAATACGCGTCTTGCTGAGCTGAGTGAGTCAGCAAACAGCTGTACGATTTTTGCCAACTTCCTAGGGCTAGGCCACTTCGCAGACATAATATCCCAAGCACAGATCTGTCGAAAGCTAGAGCATCTAGTCGAAACATCGAGAGAGTTGATTATTGAGAAGGTACAACCCAATACCACCATTGTACAACCCAATACCACCAACTTCATTATTTACGTCAACTGAGAGTTCGTTGAGAGAAAACATTTTATCCTGTGGAATATTTTATCCGAGCTTCCTTGATGTTTTTTAATTTTATTTATTATTTTTTTAATTTTATTATTATTTGGATAAATATAAATAACAGGTAAAGGTAGGTTGGCATATAGTTCAAAATGAGTTTGGCACTTGTTGCTGCTGCTTCTAGAACTGCGAGTGTACTAGAGAGAACTAGAGAGAATTAGTTGGTCGTAGAGTCTGGGGAGACACCAATCCAACGTTTCGAAGGCGGAAATGACCACAGGAAATCCGGCCTCTCCTAGACTGAGGACCGCGGAAGCCGGCGGGCTAATACATTAGGTCTGGCTGTGTAATCATGAGCGTTGACAGGCCAGTTTGCAAGTATGGAAAGAAATGTTATCGTAAGAATCCCACTCATTTTGAGGAGTTCTCTCACCCAGGTATATACATAAAAATACAAATGTCCGCAATTATTGCAAACAGTCTCTTCTAGAAGGGTCAGAGTTCATGTCTGAAGAATTGCCCATGGCCAAGAGGCCAAGGATGATGGATCCAGAACAAGGAATCATTAATTTGGATGATGACAATGAGTGTGACAATGAGTGTGACTCTGAATCTGCAGTGGTGGTGAAGGAGAAAGCCAACCCTCCAATGAAGCCATTAACTAGTGCCGCTAGTTGTGCCGGTGGGTGCAGAAGTTCAACCCCTTTCTTTCACTTGACAAAAGTTCGTGGTCTCAGTAGTCGATATAATGGAGGTGATATAGCTCTGGGGATTAAAGGTCTGTTCTCTCTGCTGATTGTACATTGATGATATATACTATTTTTGATACTTGACAATCTAAATTTCATATATATGCGAAGAAGATTCTAGAACTGACCACCCTTTCCCAAGGTGTATTAGCTATGTGCTGGTTAGTTTTGGAAAGGAACTGAGTTCATCTCTGAATTGAGATAACTAGATGATGTTACAAGGTTCGGAGTTTAATCCAGCCTATTCAATCTCCTGCCAAGGGGAGGCAAGAGAGAGTCCTGGAATATCCTCCATAGCTTCCATATGCAGTAATTAATAAGGAGCTTTATCTCTGTCTTCTCCTTTGGCACACGGAGCGAGTTTCACATGTTCATGTGGCCATGCTATCACCTAGGAACCATTGCCTAGTGACCTCGTGGATTTGTGAGAAATACCGTGTTTCCTCAAATACACCTCATGCGGTCTATTCATTTGGACCACCTAGAACCTGTGTGCACTATATGAGGTGCGAATTGATTGAGGGCATGACCAGGAGTAGGCCAGAGCTATATAGGGCCGAGGGCTCAATCACACTGACAGTGTGGTATATATTATTTACAAATGACAAAAAAATAAAAATATATTGGATCAACTTGTCAAATTTTTTCTTAATGCAGACCACAAATATTTATAGGATCCTTTATCTTTTAAAATTATGCTCGCCAAATATATTGTTTATTTTTTAATGGTAAAGGGTCATCTATATTGTTGGCACTTTGTTACCTTTGTTCTTGACATGTCAATCCGGTCTTGTTTTTATTTTTATTTTGTTGTTTTGTTGTTTGTTTTGTTGTTGTTATATTTAGCTGCTTCTTTCAAGAACTGACCCTCTAATCGTTTATATAACAATTACCACAAGGAGTAAAACAGTTTTGTTGGATATCTGTGCTGTAACTATTGTCACAATCACAAGAATAAGCTTCTCAATAAACCAACTGCTTGTTTTTCGAGATAAACATGCCACAGCTGCTGATCGGCTCAGCCCGGCTCAATATTGCATGCACTCACAAGCATGTTTATTGTGATGATGATCTTTACCAATTTTTGTGTTTTATGAACTGAGGAACATGTGCATCAGACGATTTGGGGAAGAATAGAAGTATCTAATGGTGTGGAAATAAGTAGATAGATAGATGAATAGACAAGACAGAAATATTTTATAAAAGCCAAAAATGGATTGACAAGAAAGGGAGGAAGAATGTACCAATGCAAACCACAGATATTTAGAGGACCTTCTACACTTTAAAACAATGCACATCAATGTCATACTTAATTAATAATATGGAGTGCATGATTCTAAAATCTCTAAATGTTTGTAGCAATGCAATATTCCTTTTTGTTTAAATATGTATGTGTAAAAATTAAAACAATATATATATATACATTTATATATATATATATTTCGTGTTGTTGATGTTTGTTTGTTTTCTCTCTATAAATAGTTAGTGCAATAGTAAGCAGCCTCCTCCAAGAACTAACCACCGATCATAGCAGATGTTATTCTTCATCATGTTTAATTTAGTCTTGATAATGTGGGGCCTATCAAGGTCACCTTGATAATGTTGGGCCTATCAAAGCCACCTTGATAATGTGGGGCCTATCAAAGCCACCTTGATAATGTGGGGCCTGTCAAGGTCACCTTGATAATGTGGGGCCTATCAAGGTCACCTTGATAATGTTGACATATGTGCCTGCCGATCCCTCTCAAGCTCCTTCCAGGCAACAAGAAATTGTCCACGGCCTCCCCTACTCCACTGGCACATGTTCTACACCTCCCATCACTGGCACTCATTCCACACCTCCCATCACTGGCACTCATTCCACACCTCCCATCACTGGCACTCATTCCACACCTCCCATCACTGGCACACATTCCACACCTCCCATCACTGGCACTCATTCCACACCTCCCATCACTGGCACTCATTCCACACCTCCCATCACTGGCACACATTCCACACCTCCCATCACTGGCACTCATTCCACACCTCCCATCACTGGCACACATTCCACACCTCCCATCACTGGCACTCATTCCACACCTCCCATCACTGGCACTCATTCCACACCTCCCATCACTGGCACTCATTCCACACCTCCCATCACTGACCACAGAATGAGCTGGAAATGAGAGGCTTGCTCACCAGCTACACTACAGTTGCTAGCCTAGGCCTATGGCAGCTGCCATAGCTACGGCTGTGGTGTTCTTTTACACAATATTATTCTTGTTAGAAGATCCAAGGAATAAGTACAGTAATCATTGTATAGAGTTATGGAATTGCCTTTATTGCATTGTACGAGTCCATTCTGACTCTATGCCTTTACTGAACAGAACAGCGTTAGTGATCTATATAACTTTCCAAAATCCATCACCCGCATCTTGCAGAGTATCTTGTCTACTGCAAATCTCCTTATGCCATAATCCATCCCTCCAAATATATTTATCATAAGCCTTGCTACAAGAAGGCTAGTATAGTGTTCTCTTCTCTTCCTTCTTCACACACACCTCAACACTAGTCCAAATATCCCCTATGCCTCCTAAATCATTTCTGCACTTTTGACAAGATCCTATCTTCAGCAAACCTTCTCAACAGCACTATCGTAAATGCTTTTACTACACAAAGCAACCCCCCCCCCCCCCCATAGTTCACTGCTTGTGTCACCATCCTCATGGAGAAGCACCAGTAGACTCCTCTACCAGGCAGCACTCATCACCATCACCATTATCTGCAACACCACCTCCGGCAGCCTTCCACCCCCCACACCCACCAACATCTTATCCAAAACTCCAACAGGACCAGGAGCCTTCCCTCGCTTCAAACATTTCATGACTTTGTCCACTTCTTCCCAACTTGGTTCCTCACACATACCCATCTCACATCCTCCCTCGTCTCCTATCTCTGAATCTGGTGTTCTGCCATCACCCTCCCTTCTCCTCCCAATGTTTTGGCACCACTACCAGACACTCACCTTCTCACTCCACCACCCTTCCCTCACCCTTCACCATCTTCATCCTCTTTGTCTCCTTCCTCCTCTTCCTCAGATAACTCCAGAACAAGTTGCAACGCATGCCACTCTGCAGTGTAATCTTCCTCGTTGCTCTCTTCCTCGACCGTCCCTTCCTCACCGCTCTGATCCTTCTCTCCTTTCTCAGTCTCTTGTATTCATCTCCAGCCCTCATCATTGTAACCGCACCCTCCCCTCTCTTCCTCGCTTCTCTCAGCTTCATGCAAGCCACACCTTCCTAGCATAAATTGGCCTTTCCACATCTGCCCACCTTCCCTCTGATGTCCGTACCATTCTTCCTTCCTATACCTTTCTCCGCTGCAGCCAAAACCTTCTCTTTCCAATCTACTTGACTAGACTTTCTCCCAATTCTTGACAAGATCTCTCACCTCCTCCCACCCTTTGGACACTTCCTCCACACTGCTTCCTGGTCCTCCTCCCAGTCTAACCTGCCGTCCACTCTGTTGGATCCTCGCCTGAACGGAGGCGGAGATCCACAAGGTCTAGGACGAGAGTTCAGTATAACTTAATCTTTTTATCAAATAATTCTGGACAAAATTACATTACTGGATCTGTAGACTGAAATCTCTGGGGCCTCTCTGAAGTTCCCTGGCTTGGCTCCTTTAAATAGGCTAGCAAGCCAGGTTCCTTGCATTACACTACCCTCACTTACTGATCATGTGCATGCATGCTGTCCTTTAATCTACTCTCACCTATAGTGTTACCATTTAAAGGTAATGTTCAATGTTCTCATTACTGTTCTTGTGCTAATTACTGTCTTGGGTATGAGGTTGTGCAATTTGTTAGGCAAGGCCTAACACACTCCCACTTCTTCTCCATCCACCCTCACACCACTTAGGCCCAGATGAGAGTATGGTCTGGAGAGCCACAGTAACTGAATCCTCTGCTACTCTCCCGACATCCACATTGCCTGAATACTTTGCTGACATCCACGTTGCCTGAATACTCTGCTGACATCCACGTTGCCTGAATACTCTGCTGACATCCACGTTGCCTGAATACTCTGCTGACATCCACATTGCCTGAATACTTTGCTGACATCCACGTTGCCTGAATACTTTGCTGACATCCACGTTGCCTGAATACTCTGCTGACATCCACGTTGCCTGAATACTCTGCTGACATCCACATTGCCTGAATACTTTGCTGACATCCACGTTGCCTGAATACTTTGCTGACATCCACGTTGCCTGAATACTCTGCTGACATCCACGTTGCCTGAATACTCTGCTGACATCCACGTTGCCTGAATACTCTGCTGACATCCACGTTGCCTGAATACTCTGCTGACATCCACATTGCCTGAATACTCTCTGCTGACATCCACGTTGCCTGAATACTCTGCTGACATCCACGTTGCCTGAATACTCTGCTGACATCCACATTGCCTGAATACTTTGCTGACATCCACGTTGCCTGAATACTCTGCTGACATCCACATTGCCTGAATACTTTGCTGACATCCACGTTGCCTGAATACTCTGCTGACATCCACATTGCCTGAATACTCTGCTGACATCCACGTTGCCTGAATACTCTGCTGACATCCACGTTGCCTGAATCCTCTGCTACTTTCCTGACAGCTGCTACTCTCCCATTAGCTACAGACTTCTTCCCCCTTCCCCCCAAAACACACCACACCATGGATGTACCTCCATTCAAATATTCTCTTCCACTTTTTCTTGTATCAGCCTCTCTTTCTCAGGATGAATGCCCCCCCCCCCCACTCTAGAGCTTGATAGCCCACTTCCTGAGACTCAGAACCGCCACCAACCACATGGTCTTACACCTTCCTTACCACAACCTCCTTGTCCTTATGACTGCCATCATTAGCGTGCCCTCCATCTCCCCTGCACAACCTTCATTATCCTCTTCTCTCCACCCCAGCACCAACTGTTTCAACTTCCTCCCCAAAACTTCAATCCTTCTCTGCATATTAACTTGTGCTTTCCCCCTATCCTTCCAGCAGCTAATCCAGAAGCATGTCACCGACTTGGTGACTTTCCGTTCTCCAACATTGAACCAGACGCCGCCACTCCCCCTGTACTCCAGCTGCTTTAGCACCTCCTCCCTCACCAACAGCTTCGCTGTGCGGGTATGTCAACTAACTCTGCAGCGTCTCTTTCTTCCCAATGCTGATCTCATGTTTTGCCTAACAATTCATCTTCATAAACACGATCTTATCCCTAAAAAACCTCACCACCACATCATCGCCCCATGTCTTCCTTCTGAGTCTTCATATCCACATGCTTCCCAACCACCAGCATTCCTTCCTCTTTACCCCAGTTCTCCCTTGCTCACTTTTCCCCCAGCAGAGTGATCTTGACTCAGAGCACAACTTCAAAAACTATTTCTCTTCACCCGAACTCTTGAAATCCTCCTCAACTATCCCACACATGCCAACTCCTCAGTTTTAATTTGCTGGGTGAAACAAATTTTTATTTTTACTTGAATGAATGTTGTTGTTTATGTTTTGCTTGATATGATAGCAATGATCACTCGACACCGACATCGCTCTGACATCGCTGGAAGGCTGCGTGTGGTTGCACTTCTTGCCTGCTCAGCATCTGAAGAATCCATGCTGCATACCTTACAGAATGCGTGGGCTTCACCCTAGGCTTCATGCGTGGTAGCAAATTTGCGACTTGATGGTGTTCAAACTGTGCGAGTGGAGGAAGGAAGACTGAGCTAGAAGACTATTGGGGGAGGGCTGCTGGTTTGCTACCTTTAGTAACGCATCATGGAAGTGTTTTAGTTGTTTGTTGTTGTTGTTTTAGAGGGTGTGTCTTCGCGTGCTCTTGTGTGCGTGCGTGTGTTGGCATCCGCCATTTTGAAATAGGAGTCTCACCCAAATAGGGAGTGTGAGTACATATATATCTATATGTATAAAGTTGGAAATGTCTGTCTGTCTCTCTGCGTGTGCATGGCCTATGCCTGGCCAAATGCCTGTACTGATTTGAACAGGACTTGGTGAGTAGGTCGAGGGTCATACCATTTACGTGTACTTAACACATGTGGAGTGCACATTTTTAAAAGCCCTGTTGGATTTTATATCCGTCATGAAAAATAGAAGGAAAAATTTTTGAAAAACTTCAGAAAATTTTATGAATTCGAAAAATTAATAGATATGAGTCTGACGGTGTGTGCTGACATAGTCTAATCATCACTTTGTGTTGCCTCTTCAGTTCTCGTACAGCCTCCTGGTGCTTGCTCTCTGCATCTGCAGATAACACTCCCACAACAGAGTGTGGGTATATAAGCTAGTGTATATATGTTTATATATATACCAGTGCATTTTAACCCAGGAATGCATAAGTGATTCCTGAAGCTTGAAAACATCATTTATCAAGAATTATCACCGCATATCCATGTACGTGTGCTTAACACATGTGGAGTGCACATTTTTAAAAGCCCTGTTGGATTTTATATGCGTCATGATATCTCAAGCAACACTTCCTCAGAGAGCAACTGCTTTAGTGTTTGTTGGCATATGGACCTGATTGTGTTTACCACAGCTGGTATTATAATGGCCATTTACATCCCTGGATGGGGTATATAATAATGGAGGTGGGTGTATATACATCCATCCATTAAGAAGAGGTCTTTGTCATCATCTCTAAAAGTGTCCCCTAAAAGTGTCCCCTACCCCACCCACCCCTCCTCCCCCACTGACTAAAATACTGTCAAAGGGATACTTCAAGCACTTGGCTTGATGGTAATGGCTGGAATGGTTACAATCCTACACACAAAGAGATGCACTGAGGAGGAGCAGAGCATAATGTGGTTTCCACTAGACGCTCTTCAACCCCCGAATACCCCCCTCCCCATGAATCCTTCCGTTGGTTCCCCCCCCCCTCTGTGAATATTCAACCCCCTTGAAAGTATCTCAATGCATACAATGTTTATATCACATGATCTGATCTTGTTTCCTGCCAGACATCCTCTCTATGGGTGACCTCGTGGCCTCTGTTCAGGTATGCTGCACTCGATGGCTCATTATCTCGTTATTTGGGTTTTGGGTGGGCATAAATTAATTAAGTCCTCGGTGCTGGAATGGTGTTTATCAATAGCTTGTAATGTCTTCTATAGTTCAACTTCTTGTTCGACATTGAGTGGATGGTGGAGCAATATCCAAAAGGGAAGAGGCGAGTTATTTGAGTTGACGGACGCAGACTCCGTACATGGGCAACTGTGTACTGTGGCAGTGTAATTATGAGTGCATCTTCTCTCTCTCTTTTCAAAAGAAATACTCCAATCTTGGTTGTCGTGGGAGACAAGAGAAGTACCATAGCGGAGATGAATATTAATATTCGAGCTTTCCCGAACATCAAGCTCGTTGCTGTAAGCTCACCTGTGTTTAAGAGGCGTGACATTCCAAGAACTCGCATTAAAGTGTTTCATTATATGTCTACAGGCAAAGCTGGACAGTCCATTTGGCTGTCATCACAGGTGGGGGCGTGTTGTTGTTGTGTTGTCCATGTGCATATATAAACATTATTTAAAAGAATATATTGGATTGGCAAGCAGGGAAACAAGAACTTATCCAGCTTGACCACGACATTGAGAGGACCCTTTACCTGTTGATATAATATTGGTGCTCATTGGGTAAAGGGTCCTATAAGTGGTGGTAGTATCTACATGGGTAGTTCTTGTTATCTACCTTTTTTGACAAGTCGATCCAAAACATGAGCTATATAAGTGTTATAGCTGAGCAGCTTCCCTTTAAGAACTTTCTAGCAGTTGCTCAGAATAACTCCAGAACTTGTACGATTACCAGCAAATAGAGGGAGTTAACTCGTGCAGGAGGAGCTGCACACCGCGTTCCACGTAGGGATTGCCCTCAATCGTGATCTAGGGATGGAGCTACACGGTTGGTTGCTAGGTTGCAACTCTCAAGACTGGGTGTGTGAAATCACGCCTCTGTCTGTCTGATGTGTTGCTGGTCATATACACTGTTATTTGGACGACTCATGAGTGACGTGCATTTATTGTGTGTAACACATTGCCAGTGAGTGTGAATATGTTGCCAGTGCATGTGGATGTGTTTCCAGTGAGAGTGGATGAGTTGCCAGGGTAGATGTGTTGCCAGTGAGTGTGGGTGTGTTGCCAGTAAGTGTGGATATGTTGCAGGTGAATGTCGATGTGTTGCCAGTGAGTGTGGATGTGTTGCCAGTGAGAGTGGATGAGTTGCCAGTGAGTGGATGTATTGCCAGTGATTGTGGATGTGTTGCCAGCGAGTGTGGATGTTTTGCCAGTGAGTGTGAATATGTTGCCAGTGAGAGTGGATGTGTTGCCAGTGAGTGTGGATATGTTGCCAGTGAGTGTGGATGTGTTGCCAGTGAGTGTGGATGTGTTGCCAGTGAGTGTGGATGTGTTGCCAGTGAGTGGGGATGTGTTGCCAGTGAGTGTGGATGTGTTGCCAGTGAGTGTGGATGTGTTGCCAGTGAGTGTGGATGTGTTGCCAGTGAGTGTGGATGTGTTGCCAGGGTAGATGTGTTGCCAGTGAGTGTGGATATGTTGCCAGTGAATGTCGATGTGTTGCCAGTGAGTGTGGATGTGTTGCCAGTGAGAGTGGATGAGTTGCCAGTGAGTGTGGATGTATTGCCAGTGAGTGTGGATGTGTTGTCAGTGAGTGTGGATGTGTTGCCAGTGAGTGTGAGTGTGTTGCCAGTGATTGTGGATGTGTTGCCAGTGAGTGTGGATGTTTTGCCAGTGAGTGTGAATGTGTTGCCAGTGAGAGTGGGATGTGTTGCCAGTGAGTGTGGATGTGTTGCCAATGAGTGTGGATGTGTTGCCAGTGAGTGTGGATGTGTTGCCAGTGAGTGTGGATGTGTTGCCAGTGAGTGTGGATGTGTTGCCAGTGAGTGGGGATGTGTTGCCAGTGAGAGTGGATGAGTTGTGTTGTTTTCATTTTTTTAATTATCCCTGATGAAGACCGAAGTATTTGGGTTGAAACGTTTGGCTTCAAACCCCCCAAAAGATCAATCTTAAACTCCAGAACTGTTTGCCATGTTTGTTCTAAACCACATAGTTGGTGCCCTCCATGTAGCAAGCACCCACTCTGCTCTTCACAGTGATCCAGGATTAGGCAGGACACATGTAGCAAGCACCCACTCTGCTCTTCACAGTGATCCAGGATTAGGCAGGACACATGTAGCAAGCACCCACTCTGCTCTTCACAGTAATCCAGGATTAGGTAGGACACATGTGACACATGTGGCAAGCACCCACTCTGCTCTTCTCAGTGATCTAGGATTAGGCAGGACACGTGTGGCAAGCACCCACTCAGCTCTTCTAGTGATCCCAGGATTAGGCAGGACACATGTGGCAAGCACCCACTCTGCTCTTCTCAGTGATCCCAGGGTTAGGCAGGACATATGTAGCAAGCACCCACTCTGCTCTTCTCAGCATAAAATGGTAGCGATGGCTTGCATTTCAGCCATCTTCAAGTGTCCATACAATAATATTACATGTATTTCAAAATAGGTTAATGGTTCAGTTGAGATGGGCATGACAAGGATTAGGATGATATGTTAACGGCGGGAGACCTTGTGGCAGGAGGTGTGGCTGGACCAGGTCCATTAAGTAGCATTAAAATGTTGCAGGTGTTCATGTATATATTCTTGCATGTGCTCGGTTATGAATCGGTAAAGGGTCATCTAAATCTTGCCGACTTTTACTGATTAAAATGTTTTGACTGGTCCTGTTTCTGTGTGTGTGTGCAGCAAGATGATGCTTCTGCAGTACGCTCAAGGCGTCCGTGTGGTGGTCCACACTGCTAACCTCGTTCACGGTGACTGGGACCGGAAAACTCAAGGGTGAATGTTAGACCGTAAGCATAGGACACAGTATTCATGAATTATGCATCCTCTCTCTGCTGAAACAAACTTTTTTATTGGCAAAGTGTGAACTCCCATAATTAGAACATCGTTGCTCTTGACGATAGTTGAATATAATTATCCCCCCTGCATTGGTTTGGCCGCCTAGCTCAAAACGGCTGATAGAAAAAGAAAAAGCTTATAATATCTCGGATAAAACTTACTCTGGCAGCTTCTTGGCTTCCTGAGCGTTTGGTTTGGGCCAATCTTAGCTCCGAAAACACTTCCAGCGTGCCTTGAATCCTTTGCGAAGGTAGTAAACTGGCAGCCCCCCAAACAGCTAAAAACTGAAATTTGTTATCTCTTCCCCCCCCCCCCCCCCCACACACACAACACAGAACTTGAGGACTATTAAGTCTACTCATGGCGATTTTAGACTTCAAACCTTCCAGTGACTTGAAAGGACTAAATTTGTTTGATGTATACATGCAGCATAACATGTGGTGAGCTGAGTCAGCAAGCAACTGCACACTTCCACTACAAAAGTGATGAGTTGGTTTCCTGAGAAGCTTACTCATGTAGTTGAGCACAGACCTTGAACAAAACCTGGTAACTACTTATGATGCACATGTCTATATATATATACATGATATATATATATATACATAGGCATATACATAGGCACGTGTGTATGTATATATATACATATATATATGCATAGGCATATACATAGGCACATGTGTATGTATATATATGCATAGGCATATACATAGGCACATGTGTATGTATATATATACATATATATATGCATAGGCATATACATAGGCACATGTGTATGTGTATATATATGCATAGGCATATACATAGGCACATGTGTATGTATATACATACATATATATATGCATAGGGGTCATTCCATGTCAAATCAACTGAAAATCTGCCTTCATCTCTCAGATTTTTGTAAAATTTTGGGGAATGACTGGGATCCATGAGTAACGGCCAGAGCTAAAATATTTCTGGTCACACCCACTTAATTAATGAGATACGTGCCGACGAACTTTGCGCTAATTAGCACTACCTCGGAAATTCAAATGCCCGTAGCCTTGAAAGTATAGCTCCTGTAGAGCTGGTTCTGGGGTCATTTTGAAGCTCTTTTCAAGGCCTATAATTTGTCTCAGACAATCTTTCTCTTCAAATCAACCAGAAAAAAGGTATCACAATTTATAAACTTCAAACTTGAACCCTCCCAAAATATATCCTTCAAATTTCTCCAAATTTTTGCCAGAGTTACATCATAATGTAAACAAGCTTCCCTGTAAGTTTTGTGATGGGCACTTTGACAGTTTTTGAGCAATAAGCAATTATATACAGCATAACCATACGAAAATGTACTCATAGTACTTAGGGACGCCCATTATATAGCTATTGATGCTCTCCAGGCCTTAGTAATAGGTATATATGTGCATTATCGTAAATTGCACCTGATCGCAGGTGACAGATCTACATATCAATCCCTGACATCTATTGGGGGGAATGTTCCCAAGAGCTGGCAGGCATATTCAGGTCTTAGAGGAATCCCATGAAAAACCCCAGGGGGTAATTCCAGGTTGGTTGGCTATATAATGTTAAGTCCTGCTCAGTTGGTACAGTCACTTCTAAATTCACTTGAACCTGGAGAGTTCTTGGTCATTGCAGACTTCGCGGAGAACTACAGTTTCATAATTCAGGATGCAGCTCAGTCATTCCACTGGAACAATCTCCAGGCAACAATCCACCCTTTCGTGTGTTATTATCGACGTGACAAGCAAGATAAAACACCTGAACACACACAAATTTCATCATCATATCAGAATGTAACATTCATGATACTGCGGCAGTTCATCTGTTTCAAAAACTGCTGCTTCAGTTCCTCACTAAGAAACTCGGTCAGGACCCTAAAAGAATTGACTATTTCTCTGATGGTTGCGCTGCCCAATACAAGAATCGGAAGAACTGTACTTCCATAAAGATGATTTTAGTGTCCAAGCTGAATGGCACTTTTTTGCTACATCACATGGGAAATATGTGTTAGCTAAGATTGATGATTGCAGTTGTGCTTCTGAGATAACGAAGTCTATTAATGTACTAACTGCAATAAGTTGGATATCTCGGGCATGGAGTGAAGTAAAACCAGAAATGATATCTAAGTGCTTCAGAAGTGGTGGTGTTCTTAATAGTGAGTTGGATGTGACCAGCTTAATGAAGAAGATCCTTTTCAAGACATTCATGCCGAATTTGTACTAGATGCACTCATTTCAAAGACAATGGGCTCCAAGGGTAGTTGTTCACCTGATGAGTATGTCCGGAGACAGCAATCTTCCTGTATGTACTGAGTTTGATGATACCTGCGAAGAAAGCTTCTTAGCAAGCCTTTCTGAACAGTCATCCATTGTTGAATGTGAGGAAGCACTTACAGATGGAGAAGACCCAGACCTACTACCACCTCCCCCCAAATTGAGAAACTATGGAGAAGCTATACAATCATTAGAGGAGGTCAAAGGAAAGCCGTACATGTTTTACCGAAGCCTTGAGTACCAGTTCTCTAATTGATAAAGTAGCTTGCCTTCATTCAGTTAATGCCAGACAAAGTACTCTACATTCATACTTCCCTGCCCTTCACACTGAATAACTGCATCAATTTATGTCTACAATTAACAAGTATCTTATAATTATTATGTGCACATATATAATATAATATGCATGTGGTATCTACAATTGGTAAATGAACTTGATGAATGAACAAACAATCCACGTTCTCCACCTATTATACACCTATTATACACCTATTATAATGATAAAATGAGATTAATGGGGAATAACCTCTGAATAAGGGACACCTCCGAATAATGGACAAAAGTCCTCGTCCCAATACGTCCGTTATTCAGAGGTTCCACTGTAGTCCATTAATTCATGTAGTCCATGCCATACATAATTGTTCATAACTCAAAAACTGTCGGAGTGCCCATCACAAAATTTACAGGGAAGCTTGTTTACATCATAAGGTACCTTTAGCAAAAAAATTGAAGAAATTTGAAGGATATAATTTTTGGGGGTTCAAGTTTGAAGTTTATAAATTGTGATATCTTTTTTCTGGTTGATTTTAAAAGAAAGATTATCAGAGACAAATTATAGGCCTTGAAAAGAGCTTCAAAATGACCCCAGAACCAGCTGTACACGAGCTATACTTCCAAAGATACGGGCATTTGAATTTCCGAGGTAGTGCTAATTAACCCAAAGTTCGTCGGCACGTATCTCATTAATTAAGTGGGTGTGACCAAAAATATTTTAGCTCTGGCCGTTACTCATGGATCCCAATCATTCCCCAAAATTTTACAAAAATCTGAGAGATGAAGGCAGATTTTCAGTTGATTTGACATGGAATGACCCATAGGCATATACATAGGTACATGTGTATATATGCATAGGCATATACATAGGCACATGTGTATGCATAGGCACGTGTGTAATAACATGGTAAAGAATAACATCTGCCATGGTTGGTGGGGGTTATCCTGAGTGATTCTTGAAGGAGGCTGCTGGACTATGTATATATAAAGACTCAACGAACTCTCAGCTGACATAATGAAATTACAGTGGCTTTCTCAATAATCCACTTGAAATTTAATCCCTCGAGATGTTTCAACCTTCACAGGAATTTTTAAGACAAAAAAGGTGTAGATGGGTCCAACTCCACTCATAATATAAATATTGCAGTATTATTAGAGATGCTCATCATCTTGTGTGTATAGATATATACACACATATATACATGCTGTACTAGCAGAGATAACTCTATACACACACACTCATATGCACTCACACACACTCACACATACATACACACACATACACTCACACATATACACACTCACACACACACACACACACACAATCTTCTATTCCTGTAGATTTACTCACTCCAAGAAGAGCCATTGTCTTAATTAAAGTGCTTTTCATTGTGCACGATTAATTGTTCCTGATTATATATCATCTCATAGTGTGTGGGTGAGTCCTGTCTTTCCAAGAATGGAGTCTTCGTCTGGTGCTCAGGCCAAGTTCGCTGCCGGCTTCAAAGAGGACTTAATTGTGCGCCCAATCACGTAGTAATGGTGTGAGTTTACATCGTAATGGTGTTGAGTGGAGGGCTCCGACAGCAGGTGCTGAGGGCATGTCATTGGTGGGCTAAGTAAACCGCTCCCTAGGGGGAGGGGGGGGAGGGAGCAACTGATGATCGGGAGATCTTGTGTTGCCACACCCACCTGAATCTGGTTCGTTCCATCACATTATGTTTCATACATAATGTCTCTAATAATGAAGTAATAACACTTGACCAATTATCAATGAAGAACCTGTGAATAGTGAATAGTAGGGAGATATACTGTACGTGTTGCCATGGAGCCTACTCTCCACCCAGTGTTGTGTTGGTCCAATATGTGTTCCCATAGAGCGTACATCAACCTGCCTCCACCCAGTGTTGTGTTGGTCCAATACGTGTTCCCATAGAGCGTACATCAACCTGCCTCCACCCAGTGTTGTGTTGGTCCAATATGTGTTCCCATGGATCCTACTTCAACCTGCCTCCACCCAGTGTTGTGTTGCTCTGGACAGTATGTGTTCCCATGGAGCCTACTTCAACCTGCCTCCACCCAGTGTTGTGTTGGTCCAATACGTGTTCCCATAGAGCGTACATCAACCTGCCTCCACCCAGTGTTGTGTTGGTCCAATATGTGTTCCCATGGATCCTACTTCAACCTGCCTCCACCCAGTGTTGTGTTGCTCTGGACAGTATGTGCTCCCATGGAGCCTACTTCAACCTGCCTCCACCCAGTGTTGTGTTGGTCCAATACGTGTTCCCATAGAGCGTACATCAACCTGCCTCCACCCAGTGTTGTGTTGGTCCAATATGTGTTCCCATGGATCCTACTTCAACCTGCCTCCACCCAGTGTTGTGTTGCTCTGGACAGTATGTGTTCCCATGGAGCCTACTTCAACCTGCCTCCACCCAGTGTTGTGTTGGTCCAATATGTGTTCCCATGGAGCCTACATCAACCTGCCTCCACTCATTATTGTGTTGGTTCAATGCGTGTTCTGATAAGAGCCTACTTCAACCTGCCTCCACCCAGTGTGGTGTTGGTCCAGTCAGTATGTGTTTCCATAGAGCCTACTGCAACGTGTTGATCCAGTATGTGTAATCCAGTGTGTGTTCCCATAGAGTTATTGTCAACCTACTTCAACCTACCTCCATCCTGTGCGGTGTAAATAGGTATAACTTCCTCCGAGTAAATCACACTAAAAATATGTCTCGGGAGACGAGAAATGTCTATCTTTCTGCCACCTGCTCCCCTGCAGGCCTATTTGGAAGCGTATAGAAACTCGGCACTGAAGGACTGGATAGAGTTGATCAGAGGACACGACACTTCTGCAGCAAGGTGAGAAATATTGTGTCTTCTGGGAGGGGTGGAGTTGATGAAAGGACGCGACACTTCCGCAGCTACGAGGGTGAGAAGTGTCGTGTTGTCTGGGAGGGATGGAGGTGATCAGACAGCTTGCAGCCGGGGGAGAAGTTTGCGTGGGAGGGTGCATCCATCATCATGTGCCTGTGTAGAGCTTCTTCTCGCTGTGCTTGCATGAAAATTCTAGTTTTAATACCATATATATAAGATGGTTGTTAAGTCGGTGGTTGCATTTTAAGCACATACACATTTTAAGCACATACATCACTATTAGTTCGAGCCTCTATTTATTAAGCATCAATCGTGACTACCTCTCCTCATGCTCAAACGTGTGAGTTTCTTCTACTGTGGTTGAAGAGACATGTGATATCCACTTGCAATACTCTTGAGGCTCTGCTCTGCAAACAACCTCTGCGCATCCCTTAACAGCTAACTTGGTGCATATACTTAATGATCCATACCTGGAAGAAATTGTTTACACGTATTGGCATTTCTTGTTAAGCAGCCATTTCCTTGCTAACCTATGCTATAAGCCTCCTGCTTAACAACCAGCATGTAGGTGGTGTGAATGTGGTTGTGTTGATGAGCTAGGAGGTGGGAATATTGAGGGGACAAAAGGGTCGTGTATGTAGTGTGAGGGGGGTGCAGGTGATATGCATGTGCCAAGCAGGTGCATCAAGGTTACTTTGGTGATATGCCATGCTGCAGTCACTAACCAGTGTTGTGTGTCAGCCAAGAACCAGTACTGCTCACACACAAAGTTCTGTAACCGCTGTTGGATTGCAGCTGCTTGTACCATGCCCCCCAGATATTTAAACCGTGCTCCCCCACATCTTTCAGCCATGCTCCCCAGATCTCTAAATCATGCTCCTCCAGTCATTTGAACCATGCTCCCCCAGACATTTGAACCATGCTCCCCAGATCTCTAAACCATGCTACCCCAGACATTTGAACTATGCTCCCCCAAATCTATAGATCACACCCCAGACTCCAAACAGTGCGTCCAAGAACTCAAGACCACATACCCAGATACATGTATCTAAACTTGATGTCAAGTTGAATGTTGTGATAACGTCGCTACCCACAACATGCATTGTTGTCCCCCCTCAGAGTTCGGTTGATAGGGTCTGTTCCCGGGGCACACACAGGGGCCAACATGAGCCGCTGGGGACACTTGAAACTAAAAAAGGTGTGTCTTTAATATATATCACCCTTTTTAGAGCCCACCTACATAACAATGGCATCCCATATGTGATTATGAGGGTAAACAAAGTTCAAATATGCTGTTCCTGTGTCAGCATTCTCTTTCATGCGCTGCTCTCCTGTTTGTTCCAACTCTCAGGTGCTGAGCGAGCAGGAAACTGGCTTGGAAGAGCTGACCGAGGAGTGGCCAGTGGTTGGTCAGTTTTCCAGCGTGGGCTCCCTCGGCCCCGGCAGTCAGTCTTGGCTCTGCTCAGAGTGGCTGCTGAGTCTCTCTTCCCACAAGATGAAGTCAGCCTCTGCTTTTCATAAGTACCCTCCGCTAAAGCTGGTGTGTCCTCCCTGACTTCCCTCCACTTGTGTGACCATAAACATAGTGTGGCAGACCAAACCCTTGACTCAATCCACAATGCTTGGGAGGGGGAGGGGGGGGGGGGGGGGTCGGGGAGACAGTTGTATTTAAAAAAATATATTTAAACTTGTTGTTACAACTTTAGAGCTCCGTAGATTCTGCAAACTTCATGGTATGGACTTGATATATAGCTCAAAAGATAGGTCTCTCTGTGTGCTCTCTTTTGATACTAAAATATGTTTCATAGATATAACTATAGGAAAGTTACTAGACCCTAAAGTGGAGGGACCTCAAAAACCTGCGTCCCAAAAACCTCATCCAGAATAACTCCAGATTGCTAAGTGCAAAAAATTGGTACGAGTGGCTAGAGGAAGCCCTAGGCTATTCAATGACCTTTTTCATTGGGCTTTAAAATTTTAGTACGTGGTCAAGCGCACGGGTGGAAAATTGATTATGTTGAAAATCAACGTAATCAATTTTGCACCCACCCGCTTGACCACAATATTTTAGCGCCTGATGAAAAAGGTGATTGAATAGAGGCGGGCTTCCTCTATCCACTCGTACCAATTAGCTATCTGGAGTTATTTTGGATGAGGTTTTGGGGATGCAGGTTTTTGAGGTCCCTCCACTTTAGGGTCTAGTAACTTGCCTATAGTTATACCTATGAAACATATTTTAGTATCAAAAGAGAGCACACAGAGAGACCTATCTTTTGGGCTATATATCAAGTCCATACCACCATGAAGTTTGCAGAATCTACGGAGCTCTAAAGTTGTAACCACAAGTGTTGTTTTTTTAATTTAAAAAAAATACAACTGTACCCCCTTCCCTCCACTTGTGTGACCATAAACATAGTATGGCAGACCAAACCCTTGACTCAATCCACAATGCTGGGGGGGGGGGGGGGATTGGGGACACCTGCCATGTTTTCTCTGTTCTTACTGAAGTTATGGAGGAAGCCAAAGAGCTGCAAATTGTCACATTATCTGTGATTGGAATATTAATGGTACCAGTATTGCCTAGCGCACCTACCCTGACCTCCTGTGTGTGCCAATTGAGTTCAAAGTGGCTCTGTACTGAAGCCTGTGCACAGACTTGTCTTGAGGATAACTGTGTGGCAGCACACTCCTAAAGTCCAGCAGAGTCAGACAGAAATTCTATGCTGTCACTGGCTAGCTAGCCTTTCTCTCCCCCCCCCCCCCCCCCCCCTTCCCCCTTCCCAATTTGTTTTAGTGCAGTGTACGTGGCTCGAGATAACATTCCCAAAGCAGGTTCCTCGAGCATGTGACTCAAGCATTAGCTACCTTCTTAGTGCACACAGAA
Source organism: Cladorhizidae sp. MBARI D1340-BT2 (assembly GCA_028752905.1). Taxonomy (NCBI): domain Eukaryota; kingdom Metazoa; phylum Porifera; class Demospongiae; order Poecilosclerida; family Cladorhizidae; species Cladorhizidae sp. MBARI D1340-BT2. The sequence goes on from JAQNBH010000015.1 coordinate 17,279,330, forward strand.
ATATGTCAAGAGCTTCAAGACCCTCTTCTCCTGTGGTAGGGGCTAATTGTTGAGAGTGTATTAGTGGTTGTCATGCCGATGGGGGGGGGGGGGGGTGCGCTTTTAGCATCAGTCAGCAGGAAAATGACCTCTTCTTAAATGCCAAGCAGTCCAGAAACGTAATCAACATTGCTGTGTGTGCATACCTGGCTATCTATAGAGATGGAAAGCTGTTGAATTTGTGCAGGGCACAAGCTGGAGAGTGTCGTGTGAGCATTAAGGGGAACATGCGTATAAAGACATCGCCTCTACAAGTTGGCCTTGTCTGCTGAAATGTAAAGAACGTTGACTTCAAGCCCAAAGAATCATAGTCATGGCCCCTACATAACAAGCGAAGGCCTAGAACTGGGAGAAAGATGGGCACTGGTCTAACGTAGATACCTGCTCAACAACCAGTGTTTGCCGGTGTATACTTGGGTCTCTTTTCAATATTACACTTGCACAAATTCCAAGACCTGTTCGTGTGCTTTGTTGTGTTCATTAGATATTTCCTTCAGTGGATAATGTGAGGAACAGTCTGGAAGGCTATATGGGTACGTATATATGTGCACTAGCATTGCTGGCAGACACTGTTACTATGTGTGAGGTCTTGTGAGCAACTCTCGTGCCTTGCAGCTGGTGGGGCGCTTCCCTACGCCACCAAGACGGCTCACAAGCAGCCGTATCTCACAAATTACTTCCAGTAAGTAAGCCCTTCTCGGTGATATTTAGATGCTAGTAATAGATGCCCTCATTGAGTGGCGAGAGAAGGTGCAGTTATAAATAAAAAAACAATTGTTTCAGCTTGAGATCATCTAGTATTGTTAGTTTGCATTGCTCTGGCCATTGTCGTACCCCAAGCTTAGCTGCAGGCCCCTTGGCATATACACTGATCTATAAACTAATAATGTCATTTGGATTGTGATGTGGAGAAGTAGCAAGTACAGTATATATTTACAACAGATTCCAAACTAGTGCAAGGTTGGGATAGGAACCTGTTCTGATCTGATATTCTATGGATTCACTGAGGCCATCATTTCCAGTTTAGCACAAACAAAAAAAACACATGGCCATTGAATGTGACGATCATTTCCAGTTGAGAAAATCTGTCCATAGCTAGAGTGGCCAAGTCGGAATGACTCCAACATCCTTTCCTGCCGGTTGTTAATCATGCAGCCCCTAGCCCTAGCTCTAGCCCATTCTCACCTGCCAGTCCTTTCCTGCCAGCTGTTAATCATGCAGCCCATTCTCACCTGCATGTGCAGCCAGTCCTTTCCTGCCAGCTGTTAACCATGCAGCCCATTCTTACCTGCATGTGCAGCCAGTCCTTTCCTGCCAGCTGTTAATCATGCAGCCCCTAGCCCTAGCCCTAGCCCATTCTCACCTGCCAGTCCTTTCCTGCCAGCTGTTAATCATGCAGCCCATTCTCACCTGCATATGCAGCCAGTCCTTTCCTGCCAGCTGTTAATCATGCAGCCCATTCTCACCTGCATGTGCAGCCAGTCTTCTTTCCTGCCACTGTTAACCATGCAGCCCATTCTCACCTGCATGTGCGGCCAGTCCTTTCCTGCCAGCTGTTAACCATGCAGCCCATTCTCACCTGCATGTGCAGCCAGTCCTTTCCTGCCAGCTGTTAACCATGCAGCCCATTCTCACCTGCATGTGCAACCATCCTTTCCTGCCAGCTGTTAACCATGCAGCCCATTCTCACCTGCATGTGCAGCCAGTCCTTTCCTGCCAGCTGTTAGCCATGCAGCCCATTCTCACCTGCATGTGCAGCCAGTCCTTTCCTGCCAGCTGTTAACCATGCAGCCCATTCTCACCTGCATGTGCAGCCAGTCCTTTCCTGCCAGCTGTTAACCATGCAGCCCATTCTCACTGACATGTGCAGCCAGTCCTTTCCTGCCAGCTGTTAACCATGCAGCCCATTCTCACCTGACATGTGCAGCCAGTCCTTTCCTGCCAGCTGTTAACCATGCAGCCCATTCTCACCTGCATGTGGAGTAACTTTCTTTCCTCTAGCTTTCCTCTAGCTAGCTTCTAATCTGCTGCCTTCTTTCTCTTCACTACAACGACCATTCCTGGTTTACTTTAATTAAGCCAGCTTTATTTAATGCACTGACCCATTCATATTTTTTATGGGTGAATGTACATTCAATACATACAACATAGATAGATAGATAAATAGATAGATAGATAGAAGACAGAGAGATAGATAGATATGCCATGTGCACCAATACCAAGTTTCCCACCCAACTCCTCACTGAGGGATTACTATACTCTCCAATAATCTAATCAATGATCAGTCCTTTTTTTTTGTTGTTGTTTTTGTTTTCCCCATTTTCTGGACTGACTACCATAATGTCTGTAGTGAGCGCTCCCCACAGAGCACACGCCCACTATGCTCTTTTCATCGATCTAGGATCAGGCAGGACACACGTAGCAAGTGCCCGGCATATGATTTTGTGAAATTAGATGTGAAGTTGATGAGAAGCATAATGATGACGGTCCATATACAGACTTGAGTGGAGCTGACGTCAACAATTTTGTTAAGTTTACGAGAACCTGAAGGATCGAGAGTAGCAGCTAAAGCAGAGGCACTGGGCTAGACGCTAAAACAACTGGCAAATCCTCGCCATCTAGAGTTAGCTCTAGCTGGCTAACTTCATTGCTAAATGATATCACGTTAATGCAAGTGTGCATCACTTGGATTCACTGATGTCAGGGTGAAAGGTTAGGTGCTCGTGAGCGCTGACTGCATACTTCACAGCATAGAGATGCATGTATGTACGCGTCTTACAATGGAAAACAATGTGTCTAGGGTTTAAAGTTCATGTTGTTGTTGTTGTTTTACCCCTGTTGTTATCATATAATTAAGTTATCTAATTCTTTAATTCCTAATTATTATGCATGTGGTTTCATTGGCTGACGCTCCAGCCAGTGGAAGGCGGACGGCACTGGGCGTTCTCCGGCCTCTCCTCACATTAAGACCTACTGCAGGTTCTCCAAGGACTTCTCGAAAGCTGCATGGTTTCTTCTCACCAGGTGAGCTTACTGTGACAGAGGCCGACATTGCTGTGGCTGTGGCAGTGGCCGACATTGCTGTGGCTGTGGCAGTGGCCGACATTGCTGTGGCTGTGGCAGTGGCCGACATTGCTGTGGCTGTGGCAGTGGTCGACATTGCTGTGGCTGTGGCAGTGGCCGACATTGCTGTGGCTGTGGCAGTGGCCGACATTACTGTGGCTGTGGCAGTGGCCGACATTGCTGTGGCTGTGACAGTGGCCGACATTGCTGCACGGTTGTGGCAGTGGCCGACATTGCTGTGGCTGTGACAGTGGCCGACATTGCTGTGGCTGTGGCAGTGGCCGACATTGCTGCACGGTTGTGGCAGTGGCCGACATTGCTGTGGCTGTGACAGTGGCCGACATTGCTGTGGCTGTGGCAGTGGCCGACATTGCTGCACGGTTGTGGCAGTGGCCGACATTGCTGTGGCTGTGGCAGTGACCGACATTGCTGTGGCTGTGGCAGTGGACGACGTTGCTGTGGCTGTGGCAGTGGCCGACATTGCTGTGGCTGTGGCAGTGGCCGACATTGCTGTGGCTGTGACAGTGGCCGACATTGCTGTGGCTGTGACAGTGGCCGACATTGCTGTGGCTGTGGCTGTGGCAGTGGCCGACATTGCTGCACGGTTGTGGCAGTGGCCGACATTGCTGTGGCTGTGGCAGTGACCGACATTGCTGTGGCTGTGGCAGTGGCCGACATTGCTGTGGCTGTGGCAGTGGCCGACATTGCTGTGGCTGTGGCAGTGGCCGACATTGCTGTGGCTGTGAAAGTGGCCGACATTGCTGTGGCTGTGGCCGACTTTTCTGTGACAGTGGCCGACATTGCTGTGGCAGTGGCCGACTTTGCTGTGACAGTGGCCGACATTGCTGTGGCAGTGGCCGACATTGCTGTGGCAGTGGCCGACTTTGCTGTGACAGTGGCCGACATTGCTGTGGCAGTGACCGACTTTGCTGTGACAGTGGCCGACATTGCTGTGGCAGTGGCCGACTTTGCTGTGGCAGTGGCTGACATTGCTGTGGCAGTGGCCGACTTTGCTGTGACAGTGGCCGACATTGCTGTGGCAGTGGCCGACTTTGCTGTGGCAGTGGCTGACATTGCTGTGGCAGTGGCCGACTTTGCTGTGACAGTGGCCGACATTGCTGTGGCAGTGGCCGACTTTGCTGTGGCAGTGGCCGACTTTGCTGTGACAGTGGCCGACATTGCTGTGACACAACTTAGACACGTCCTGGTCTCAGCAAGTTATTTGCTCGGGTTATAATGCACTTGCGCAACCAGAACTTCATCTGACCTATCCTGTGGGAGAGGGCGTGATAAATCTTCGCTTTGTTGACAGTAATTCTGAGTGGTTGTGGGCTGCCTGCAGTGTACATGTACACACCCACAGCACTCGCATCTGCTCATAAACCATGCCCACTTACTCATCGACCCGCCCCCCAGCCCCTCCCGAGCCCCAGCCCCTCCCGAGCCCCAGCCCCTCCCGAGCCCCAGCCCCTCCCTCCACACACTAAACTCACTGAAGTCAATAACCCTCCACACACTAAACTCATTGAAGTCAATAACCCTCCACACACAAAACTCACTAAAGTTAATAACCCTCCACACACAACTCCACACACAAAACTCACTGAAGTCAGTAATCCTCCACACACTAAACTCACTGAAGTCAATAACCCTCCACACACTAAACTCACTGAAGTCAGTAACCCTGCACACACTAAACTCACTGAAGTCAGTAACCCTGCACACACAAAACTCACTGAAGTCAATAACCCTCCACACACTAAACTCACTGAAGTCAATAACCCTGCACACACTATAACCCTGCACACACTAAACTCACTGTTCAAAGTCAGTAACCCTGCACACACTAAACTCACCGAAGTTAATAACCCTGCACACACAAAACTCACGTGAGTAACCCTCCACACACAAAACTCACTGAAGTTAATAACCCTCCACACACTAAACTCACTGAAGTCAGTAACCCTCCACACACTAAACTCACTGAAGTTAATAACCCTCCACACACTAAACTCACTGAAGTCAAAAACCCTCCACACACTAAACTCACTGAAGTCAATAACCCTCCACACACTAAACTCACTGAAGTCAATAACCCTCCACACACTAAACTCACTGAAGTCAGTAACCCTGCACACACAAAACTCACTGAAGTCAATAACCCTGCACACACTAAACTCACTGAAGTCAATAACCCTGCACACACAAAACTCACTGAAGTCAATAACCCTGCACACACAAAACTCACTGAAGTCAATAACCCTGCACACACTAAACTCACTGAAGTCAGTAACCCTCTACACACTAAACTCACTGAAGTTAATAACCCTCCACACACAAAACTCACTGAAGTCAGTAACCCTCCACACACAAAACTCACTGAAGTCAATAACTCTCCACACACAAAACTCACTGAAGTCAATAACCCTGCACACACAAAACTCACTGAAGTCAATAACCCTGCACACACAAAACTCACTGAAGTCAATAACCCTGCACACACTAAACTCACTGAAGTCAATAACCCTCCACACACTAAACTCACTGAAGTCAGTAACCCTCCACACACTAAACTCACTGAAGTCAGTAACCCTCCACACACTAAACTCACTGAAGTCAATAACCCTCCACACACAAAACTCACTGGTAAATAACATCTGAGATTTGCGTTGTCAAGAAGTACTTAGCTACCATATTACATACGTTGTTATTGTGACCATAAATGGTGGGCAAAGTGTTGTTTTTTTAGCGCCCCCTGGCACTTGTGTTCACATGATCGTCACATCTGCTCACTCAAAACTTATGCAGTGCCAACCTGTCCAAGGCAGCTTGGGGTGGCTTGGAGAAGAAAGGCAGCCAGCTACGCATTCGTTCCTACGAGGTTGGAGTCCTCTTCTTGCCAGCTTATCAAGTATGCATATTTATGGTGTGTGTGTGGGTGTTTGTGGTGGAGTATGTGGTATATGTGTGGACTGTGTGTGTGTAGTTTGGTGTTGGTGGTGTGAGTGTGTGATTAGATCTGATAAAGTAGTCAATTGTACGAGAGGATCAAATTTGAGTGTTGTATCGGGTCAAACGGCACAGGATTGCCTGCAGAATGGAGCTTGGATCAGTCTCGTAAATCAATCCTGATGTTTGGATGTATGGAATGTGAAAGCAGAGTTAGCAGAGACTGAAATTTAAGTATCGTCAAGAACAGTTCCTCCTTGTACAATGACCACCTTTTCTTTGACCTTGTCATGTGTGTGTGTCCCTCTGCACATGAACAGTATACACATGTGATGTGTCTGCAGGACCACATGTGTGTGTGTGTCCCTATGCACATGAACAGTATACACATGTGATGTGTCTGCAGGACCACATGTGTGTGTGTCCCTATGCACATGAACAGTATGCACATGTGATGTGTCTGCAGGACCACATGTGTGTGTGTGTCCCTATGCACATGAACAGTATGCACATGTGATGTGTCTGCAGGACCACATGTGTGTGTGTCTCTATGCACATGAACAGTATACACATGTGATGTGTCTGCAGGCCACATGTGTGTGTGTCCCTATGCACATGAACAGTATACACATGTGATGTGTCTGCAGGACCACATGTGTGTGTGTCCCTATGCACATGAACAGTATACACATGTGATGTGTCTGCAGGACCACATGTATGTGTGTCTCTATGCACATGAACAGTATGCACATGTGATGTGTCTGCAGGACCACATGTGTGTGTCCCTATGCACATGAACAGTATACACATGTGATGTGTCTGCAGGACCACATGTGTGTGTGTGCCCCTATGCACATGAACAGTATACACATGTGATGTGTCTGCAGGCCACATGTGTGTGTCCCTATGCACATGAACAGTATACACATGTGATGTGTCTGCAGGCAACATGTGTGTGTGTCCCTATGCACATGAACAGTATACACATGTGATGTGTCTGCAGGACCACATGTGTGTGTGTGTCTCTATGCACATGAACAGTATACACATGTGATGTGTCTGCAGGACCACATGTGTGTGTGTCCCTATGCACATGAACAGTATACACATGTGATGTGTCTGCAGGACCACATGTGTGTGTGTCCCTATGCACATGAACAGTATACACATGTGATGTGTCTACAGGACCACATGTGTGTGTGTCCCTATGCACATGAACAGTATACACATGTGATGTGTCTACAGGACCACATGTGTGTGTGTCCCTATGCACATGAACAGTATGCACATGTGATGTGTCTGCAGGACCACATGTGTGTGTGTCCCTATGCACATGAACAGTATACACATGTGATGTGTCTGCAGGACCACATGTGTGTGTGTCCCTATGCACATGAACAGTATGCACATGTGATGTGTCTGCAGGACCACATGTGTGTGTGTCTCTATGCACATGAACAGTATGCACATGTGATGTGTCTGTAGGACCACATGTGTGTGTGTGTCCCTATGCACATGAACAGTATACACATGTGATGTGTCCGCAGGACCACATGTGTGTGTCTATGCACATGAACAGTATACACATGTGATGTGTCTGCAGGACCACATGTGTGTGTGTCCCTATGCACATGAACAGTATACACATGTGATGTGTCTGCAGGCCACATGTGTGTGTGTCCCTATGCACATGAACAGTATACACATGTGATGTGTCCGCAGGACCACATGTGTGTGTCTATGCACATGAACAGTATACACATGTGATGTGTCTGCAGGACCACATGTGTGTGTGTGTCCCTATGCACATGAACAGCATGCACATGTGATGTGTCTGCAGGACCACATGTGTGTGTGTCTCTATGCACATGAACAGTATGCACATGTGATGTGTCTGCATGACCACATGTGTGTGTGGTCCCTATGCACATGAACAGTATGCACATGTGATGTGTCTGCAGGACCACATGTGTGTGTGTCCCTATGCACATGAACAGTATGCACATGTGATGTGTCTGCATGACCACATGTGTGTGTGTCCCTATGCACATGAACAGCATGCACATGTGATGTGTCTGCAGGACCACATGTGTGTGTCCCTATGCACATGAACAGTATACACATGTGATGTGTCTGCAGGACCACATGTGTGTGTGTGTCCCTATGCACATGAACAGTATACACATGTGATGTATCTGCAGGACCACATGTGTGTGTGTCCCTATGCACATGAACAGTATGCACATGTGATGTGTCTGCAGGACCACATGTGTATGTGTCTCTATGCACATGAACAGTATACACATGTGATGTGTCTGCAGGCCACATGTGTGTGTGTCTCTATGCACATGAACAGTATGCACATGTGATGTGTCTGCAGGACCACATGTGTGTGTCCCTATGCACATGAACAGTATACACATGTGATGTGTCTGCAGGACCACATGTGTGTGTCCCTATGCACATGAACAGTATACACATGTGATGTGTCTGCAGGACCACATGTGTGTGTGTGTCCCTATGCACATGAACAGTATACACATGTGATGTGTCTGCAGGACCACATGTGTGTGTGTCCCTATGCACATGAACAGTATGCACATGTGTTGTGTCTGCCGGACCACATGTGTGTGTGTCCCTATGCACATGAACAGTATACACATGTGATGTGTCTGCATGACCACATGTGTGTGTGTCCCTATGCACATGAACAGTATGCACATGTGATGTGTCTGCCGGACCACATGTGTGTGTGTCCCTATGCACATGAACAGTATGCACATGTGATGTGTCTGCAGGACCACATGTGTGTGTGTCCCTATGCACATGAACAGCATGCACATGTGATGTGTCTGCAGGACCACATGTGTGTGTCCCTATGCACATGAACAGTATACACATGTGATGTGTCTGCAGGACCACATGTGTGTGTGTGTCCCTATGCACATGAACAGTATACACATGTGATGTATCTGCAGGACCACATGTGTGTGTGTCCCTATGCACATGAACAGTATGCACATGTGATGTGTCTGCAGGACCACATGTGTATGTGTCTCTATGCACATGAACAGTATACACATGTGATGTGTCTGCAGGCCACATGTGTGTGTGTCTCTATGCACATGAACAGTATGCACATGTGATGTGTCTGCAGGACCACATGTGTGTGTCCCTATGCACATGAACAGTATACACATGTGATGTGTCTGCAGGACCACATGTGTGTGTCCCTATGCACATGAACAGTATACACATGTGATGTGTCTGCAGGACCACATGTGTGTGTGTGTCCCTATGCACATGAACAGTATACACATGTGATGTGTCTGCAGGACCACATGTGTGTGTGTCCCTATGCACATGAACAGTATGCACATGTGTTGTGTCTGCCGGACCACATGTGTGTGTGTCCCTATGCACATGAACAGTATACACATGTGATGTGTCTGCATGACCACATGTGTGTGTGTCCCTATGCACATGAACAGTATGCACATGTGATGTGTCTGCCGGACCACATGTGTGTGTGTCCCTATGCACATGAACAGTATACACATGTGATGTGTCTGCAGGACCACATGTGTGTGTGTCCCTATGCACATGAACAGTATGCACATGTGATGTGTCTGCATGACCACATGTGTGTGTGTCCCTATGCACATGAACAGTATACACATGTGATGAGTCTGCAGGACCACATGTGTGTGTGTCCCTATGCACATGAACAGTATGCACATGTGATGTGTCTGCAGGACCCACCGATGCAATATTTCGAGGTGATGAAGTCCCAGCAATCTCAGCGGAAAAACACTGGTCAGGGATTTCAAGTTCCTTACGATGTTCCTCTCACTCCTTACAATGGAGATGGTACGCAGGTGTGAGATATACGTATGTTCGCCATTTTAACCCCCCCCCCCCCCCCCAGAGAGATACATTGTTGGCGTGAGGTACGTGAGGGTTATTATAACCACAGTGCCTGTGCAAGGCCTAGTTATTAAGAGTTGATTGATAGGAGTTGATAATTGTCAGCTCCATGGTGGGCGTCAGGTGTATTTATCACCGTCCTCCTCGAATGCAGAGTATAAGTATTGGGATGGGAAGCAGGTCCAGGTCAGGCATTACTGAGGTACAACTTTAGTCTGCTTCATTGAAGCCCTGTAGTCGTGGATACAGCTCTCCTATTGAGACCATTGTACTCCCGAAAGCCTCCACCCTGTAGGACCCACAGAATGCGTTCACATACGCCCACACACTCACTACACAACTGTGGGGGTTTGTTTATGCCCTCTTGGTATTTGCTGCCACCAGATGTAAGTCTCCGTCTCTGAAATCTTCCCAACCATGCAATCCCTCCCGATATTGACAGTTAGGCCGCTAAAGTTTTAATAGGACTGATACAGAATGATGACAGAGTGCATACGCATAAAACTCGCATAAAAGAATGACGTCCAGGGCCGGGCTTAGGCAAGGCCCCGGATCACAAAGGAAAAGTGAATCGACCAATCAGAATAGGTCATGACTTACAATAGGGTCGGGTAACACACACTTCCAAGTGGGTAAAGTAATAAGGTGATGTTAACACGTAGAGTTGGTTATGACACTTAATTCTAGTCCCTAGTCCTAGCTAAAAATACTATTAATATATACTTCTAAATATAGTTCACACATAATATTCGGTTCTCTAAGTTCCTTCCTTGGGGGTTACACCCCCACAACAACCTAGCACACACCACACCCACACTACACGCATGCCGCACTGTTAAATTATGAAACCATGTGTTTGTGAGGTAGGGTGTGAATATTAGAGAGATTTGAGAATTTTCAATATGAACAAGGTGGATTACTTGGGAGGACTTACTCACTTGAGGTGAAATATTAAAGCAATGATGGATGCATTTTTCTTCTGAATGTATAGCATATATACATACATATACACACACATACATACATATATACATACATACACACACACATAAAGTACATACATATATTCAGAGGGTGTGCTAGCACTACCTGCATTGGTTTGACCCCATTTCAAAATGGCAGGCACCAAGAACACACCCTGGAAGCAAAGCTGGTACTTCAGCTAAAGCTCACTTGAGTAGCTTCTTAGCTTCCTAAATGGTGGTTTCTATGGTTATAGCTCAAAAACACGCCCAGCCTGCCTGCAATTCTTTGCTATGGTAGTAAACCAGTGGCACAAAATATAAACAATGTGTGAAATTCATCCTCAATGACCATCTCTTTTTCCCCACACATGACTTGGATACAATAGATCCTTTCGATATTGTTTTACTGCCAAATTATCCACCATTGTGCAGCAACAAAAAAAAAACTTAGATTGGTAAAGGTTTGTCAACACAATGAATTCAGTCGTATGTTCGTTACTAGTTGCTTGAGCTGTTCAGCAGCTGCTGCACAATTTAGCTGCAAGGAAGCGAACAATCAGTTGGTTTACTAAGAAGCTTATTCTCATGACAACATTTAACGGCACAGACCTTCATCAGAACCAGGTCAACTACTTGTGATCCATGTGTGTGTGTGTGTGTGTGTGCGTGTGCTTTAGTGATGAGCTTGATAAGGAAAAGCATCTGCTATATAAATTATGCTTAATTAGTTTTGGAATTATCCCGAGCAACTTCTTGAAGATACTTTATATGCGTACAATACTATAATTTGTAAAATTAATATAAAAAAATATATATATAAATGGAGCAAGTGATAAACATTTGCATGATCCTTTATTTGTTAACTCCAAATATAATACAGATTTTAAAAAAAAACTGTTATAATATTTAAAGAAGCCGAGTTTTAATATTAAAGAAGCCGTGTTATAATATTTAAAGAAGGTGTGTTAAAATATTTAAAGAAGCCGAGTTATAATATTTAAAGAAGCATATTTAAAGAAGCCGTATTATAATATTTAAAGAAGCTGTGGAGCTGTGTTATAATATTAAAGAAGCCGTGTTATAATATTTAAAGAAGCTGTGTTATAATATTAAAGATTAAAGAAGCAGTGTTATAATATTTAAAGAAGGTGTGTTAAAATATTTAAAGAAGCTGTGTTATAATATTTAAAGAAGCCGTGTTATAATATTTAAAGAAGCCATATTATAATATTTAAAGAAGCTGTGGAACTGTGTTATAATATTTAAAGAAGCCGTGTTATAATATTTAAAGAAGCTGTGTTATAATATTTAAAGAAGCTGTGTTATAATATTTAAGAAGCTGTGTTATAATATTTAAAGAAGCTGTTTATTTAAAGAAGCTGTGTTATAATATTGGTGAAGGATCGTCAACTGCACTTCTGATAGATTCTTGTTATTTTAATAAGAGCATCTTTAATAGTCAAGAAGTTGCAATAACCTTCTCAATCAACTTGAAATTCTACTCTTTCGACGTTTCGACTAGATGCTCTAGCCTTCATCATCCAACCAATCATTATATGTTAGTATTTACCATGATTGTTACTCAAGTAGACGCGTGCCTGTACATAATGCACATAGACACAGACAGCAACAAAATAATTCTTGGTTAGTTAAAGGTCTGTGATGTTAAGTATAGTCATAAGAATAAGCTAGTGCCTCATGCATTATAAGTGTACAGTTGCCTTGAAGCGGTCCGTTAAGTATTGTCACGAGTCAAGTTCTGAGGAAACCAACCGATCACTTCACGGTAGGAAAACGTGCGCAGCTGCTTGCCTGCTCAGCTGGACACATTGCATGCTCGCGTGTATGGAAGTGACAATCCTTTACTAATCTTCAGATGTTTGGCTGTGAATAGCGAAACGGATTTGTACCGAATCAAGAAACGAGTTTGTGTTTGCAATGCAGTTTGGAGGTCCTCTGATAGTAAAATTATGCCGAACGGACATATTCTAAGAACTCTCGATGAACTCTCAGTTGACATAATAACATTAAAATCACCTTCTCAATAATCAACTTCAAATTGTATTCACTCGACGTTTCGACTAGATGCTATAGTCTTAATAATGAGATGCTAAGGCTCACGTGAGCCTGCTATATACCAGTAGCTAGCTATCCACCATGTGCCAGTACACGCGCTAGCACGTGCACCGGATGTATAAAAAATTGAAATGAAAATTAAATGAAAATTAAATGAACAACAAATAAAATAAAAATGTACATTAAAAAAGTACATAAAAAACAATTAAATTAAACAACAATTATATATAATATAGATTAATAAAATAATAACAATAATAAAATAATAATAATAAAATACAATAATAAACATAAATAATAAAACAAATAAAAATAATGTGATAATGAGATAATGATAATGAGATAATGCAATAATAAAGTAATTATGGTGGTCGTAGCTTCAAGTTCAGGCTCTTCAGAGTAGCTCCCCAGCAGCTAGGCAAGTTCAAGAGAAGTCTGCAATTGCTGAGCATGTATGGGATAATGGACATCCTATTTTGTGGAGGAAGCCACTATCTTGGACCAGGCCAGAAGACGGAAGGAACTAGGAACTACTAGTGAAGGAGGCATTGCACATTGTCCCAGCACCAAAGTGTGAGCGGTTCAATCGAGACTGTGGAATAGACTTGCCTGGTTGCTGGGGAGGTACTCTGAAGAGCCTGAACTTGAAGCCACAACCACCATAATTACTTTATTTATTTATTTATTTTTAATTACTATTATTATCGTTATCATTATCATTATTATTTTATTATTTTATTATTTATGTTTATTATTTAAATTTTATTATTATTATTATTTATTTATTATTATTTATTTATTTTGTTTTATTTATTTGCTTATTTATTGTTCATTTAAAAAAATTGTTTGTTTATTATTTTTGTATATATATATATATAATTGTTGTTTTATTTAATTGTTTATGATTTATGATTTATGTACATTTTTATTTTTTGTTCATTTAATTTGTTTATTTATTTATCTATTTTTATTATTTATTTTATTACATCTGGTGCACACGTGTGCTGGCACGTGGTGGATAGCTATATAGCTACGGGTATATAGCAGATTCACGTGAGCCTTAGCGTCTCATTATTCTTGATGAAGGCTAGAGCGAAACGTCGAGTGAATACAATTTATTGAGAAAGTGATTTTAATATTCTAAGAAGTTAGGATAATAACAGATTGTGCTAAATTTGTGGCAATACATGGGACAGTTAGTAGTTATCTGGCAGTAAAATTATGACGAATGGACATGCTTTATGCACGTTTGTGTGAGAAGAATAGATGGATGGGCCAGTTCAAGATCTTGAGACTGAAATTCTTGGTGGTTTTAGTCCTCTATGCTTACTATATACTATGATGTGAGCGGGTCCATGGCTCAGTGGCAGAAATTTGTTATGCCAAGGAATATATACCAATTGGTTAATGATGATTGGTAAAGGATCTTCTTCAGCATGATTACCACAAACCAGGTGCATGCTTGATGTGTGTTGATTAGGTGCAGTCCTCATGGCCTGACTATCTTTACTTTACAGAGCTGGTCCTCGGGATTGGGAGGGCTAAATGACCGTTGCAACAGCAGTGGAATGTTGATTTCCACATGTTTGGTGACATAAGACTGTAATAGTTGAGCTAAGATCTTTGACTTCAATTTTCATTTCTTTTTTATTTACAAATAATATATCCATATAATATATAACGTATCCATATATATATATAGATAACATTATTTTACACTCTTCATACATGTATAGATCGGAGTAACTAATGTTACATTCAGTGTACACATAGATGAATAGTTCACTACACAATATATTATATATATATGTATGTGAGATGAGAGGTAATACAGGCAGATGGTAGTCGAGCGCACGCACACACATACCACTGGCACACGTACCAATCCTATCATTGCATCGTCGATGATCAATACATGTCCTGTACAAATCGGTACTTGATTAGATCATCATGGAAGTAGCTATGGTTAGGGACAGGGAAGTAGCTAGGGTTAGGGACAGGGAAGTAGCTATGGTTAGGGACAGGGAAGTAGCTATGGTTAGGGACAGGGAAGTAGCTATGGTTAGGGACAGGGAAGTAGCTAGGGTTAGGGACGGAAGTAGCTATGGTTAGGGACAGGGAAGTAGCTATGGTTAGGGACAGGGAAGTGGCTATGGTTAGGGACAGGGAAGTAGCTAGGGTTAGGGCTAGAAAAATGCCTAGGGCCATGAAAGTAGTTAGGGCTAGGATAATGCCTGGCCAGGGTAGGGTTAGGGCTCGGACAATGAAGGTATATCTAACCATGTTGATGGTGTCAGTTGATGGTGTTAGCTGCAATCTGTTGTTCCAAGATAGCTCTTTGCAGGTCTAGAGGTCCTTCTTTCTTGACCTGAAAGGCGGGACACTCAGGACAGGACAAGACACTCAGGACAGCAGTAGACATGAGAATGTGTAGAAATTAGTGCAGAGCTGGGATTTTATGGGCGTGTCCCAAGAATGTCCTACTAGCATTACATGTTGCTAAGCAAGCAAATACATCTGCTCCCCAGGCCCTCCACCAAGCCCTGCATCCCAACTCCCCAGGCACTCCTGCATCCCAACTCCCCAGACACTCCTGCATCCCAACTCCCCAGACACTCCTGCGTCCCACCTCCACAGGCACCACCAAGCCCTGCATACCTCCCCAGGCCCTCCACCAAGCCCTGCATCCCAACTCCCCAGGCACTCCTGCATCCCACCTCCCCAAGCATTCCACCAAGCACCAACCTGCATCCTACCTCCCCAGACCAAGCACTGCACCCCACCTCCATAGGAACTCCACCAAGCCCTGCATCCTCCACAGACACCAAGCCCTGTGTCAACCAGCCTTGGGTACTTTTTTGTAGAGATATTTATCAAAACTCTTTGTCAAGTTTTCTTTTGTTGGATCCACCATTTTTAAATGCGGGTCAACAGGCCCGGGAGTGTTACTGCACTCCATAATTTATATATAATGTATATATATATATATCACTTTTTATATCTTCTTTTTTTGTAAATGTGTGTAAATGGTATATACAGATGAACCATGGATTTGGGACAAGCAGCACTTGCAGCCCGACATTCTTGGCAACATGTGGACTCCTAGTTAGCTATAGAGTAGCTAGCACACACTCAGTAGACAACTGTTGTAACTAAACTACATTACATGTAAATTATGTTTTATTTCTGTGCGCGCGTTATTTCCCAAACAACATTACGTGTTAAATCGATAAGGTGTCGACAAACTATTCGATGACAAGCATCAGCAAGCCGCCATGGATATCGCTGGCCGAATTAAAGAATTTCTTGGACCTCGACCTAACGTAACTATACTGAGAGTCCACCAAGGGATAGTCGAAATAATCCTCAGAGGTGTTTTAATTGTGAGTTTTGTTAGGCGGTTGTGTAGTGTCTACAACCTCAACAATAAGTAGCCCTTGTTAGTACGCTATTGATGTCCGTGCTTCCTTGTAGGCCCTCATATTCTGCACTTTTTTACCTGGAGCTGTCCTGCATAGCCATCTGAAGTACAACTCTTCTGTTCCCCCCCCAGCCGATATTCTGGATACCATAGCTGCGACCAAAGTGGGGACCCAGTGGATCATCGTGGCATGCTGGGTAGCCATGTTTGGCCAGGCTCTGGCCATAGCCTTGAGATTCCTCAACCTGGTTGTGATCGAGAACTATATCGGTTTTGTTCTTATAACGGTTAGTGTACCCTGTTGCATGATCTGTTATAGTCGATTACCAATCCCCAGCCAGGATTACGGGAGAATAACATTGGAATGTCTACCACTGGAATGCACAGTAATCAATTAAATTACTATAAACAATGTAGAGGCCTTGCCTCGTAGTAGAGAAACCACACGAGTTTTATTGCTAAGCCCAAGTGAGTGAAAAGTAGGAGTGGCATTATGCACAGGATGTTTGCCAGATAGAGCCATGCAACATCAGAAAATCAGCTGATTGAAGATAAATCTGCAGAACATTTTGTGATGTTAGCTGAAAACGATCGTACAAGATAAAATACTTGCAAGACAAAATGTGAACGTTGCAGCCATAGTGTCTGTGCATTTGTTTCCAGAGCCAGTCCTCATGCCGGAGATAGGTATAGGAATGACAGGCCCGGCCCTCACTCCAGGGTTGACACAGCCAGCCCTCCTTCCACAGCTATGCTGTATAATGCATAATGAAATATATATATTCAATTGGAATGAGTGTGGCTGTCTACTGCATCCTCCAAAAGTAAATATTTTCCTAGTGGATGAAAAGTCGTAAATTAATAAAAAATGGAGTTTGATAGTTTGTATAATTCTTCATGGTATACCATTTGTCCCCCTTCATGGCTCACTCAGGAGCTGTTGGGGTCCACTGCTGCCTGCTGGAGACAGTAGCATGGCTGTACCAAATTTAATATCGAGAAACCATAACAACACACAAAAGCAATAGCACTGACATACATAGACAATCGGGTTTTCTATTTTAGTGTGTCAGGGATTCCACCTCAAAGGGAGGAATATTTTGTTAAAAGCACTTCATGTGATGGCATCGTGAGGTTATGACTCCCAAGTGGGACACTGGCCGCTTTTTCGATGATAAACCAACTTGTTTAGTGTAAATGTGGTCACAACAAAGTGTGGTATAGATTGCTCAGGTATATATATATATATATCAACTTGTAGATTAGAAAAATCCAGAGGAAAGTGGATGGCAGTTGTGCATGCATGAGACTAACTGGAAGCCTTAGATGACAAGCGTCTTGATAACCTCTTGTTAGGATTTGTTGATCTTAATAGGAAGATTTTCCAACATTGGTTATGGCACGGCAGTGGTTTTGCTTGCCTTGCTGTTCCAACTGCTGAAGGGCATTAACTGCTGCCAGGTAGACAACAGGCTTGTGTGTGAAGTCTGGAGGGTGATTGGGAGTGTACTGCCAATGCAGACCCAGCCGACTACCAGTGTGGTGGTGGCACAAGGCCCTGCAGGACAGCTCGCCTTTCTTGAGTAACACTGCAATCGTGAACATTCCTTGCTTGATGGCACATAACTCCTTGCAGTCGAGCTTGCTGGTTAAGGATAACTGCCAGTACGAACATGAAATGACGATTAAGATAGATCTTCTGCAGATCTACACTGACACACACACACACACACACACGCAGGTAGGTGACAGGTGCTCACCCTGAGCCGCTGCATTGCCAAACATGTGGTGGAATAAGTAGCTCCGTCAGTGTGGGATGTCAATCAACACAACAAGGGACTAAGACAAGGATGAGGGAGGTGACAGCTTCTAAATGACTGGCTTATCTACAATAGCACTTGTACTATGCACTAGGAACATGTACTTTGTAGATACCGAGTAAGAACTGATCTTCCTACAAGTGATAACCTTAGATCAGTGCATGACATGTTTATTCTCTTCTACTTTAGCAAAGAAACCTGAAAAATTGGGTAGTACATGTACTACTTTCCGACTTTATTGTAACCTCCAATATACAACACGACAACTACTTGCCATACTTTATATACAGCTCAACAACTGCTTGCCATACTTTATATACAGCTTAACAACTGCTTGCCATACTTTATGTACAGCTTAACAACTGCTTGCCATACTTTATATACAGCTTAACAACTGCTTGCCATACTTTATATACAACACAACAACTACTTGCCATACTTTATATACAGCTTAATAACTGCTTGCCATACTTTATATACAGCTTAACAACTACTTGCCATACTTTATATACAGCTTAACAACTGCTTGCCATACTTTATATACAGCTCGACAACTGCTTGCCATACTTTATATACAGCTCAACAACTGCTTGCCATACTTTATATACAACACAACAACTACTTGCCATACTTTATATACAACACAACAACTACTTGCCATACTTTATATACAGCTTAACAACTGCTTGCCATACTTTATATACAACACAACTGCTTGCCATACTTTATATATATACAGCTTAACAACTGCTTGCCATACTTTATATACAGCTTAACAACTACTTGCCATACTTTATATACAGCTTAACAACTGCTTGCCATACTTTATATACAGCTTAACTGCTTGCCATACTTTATATACAGCACAACAACTGCTTGCCATACTTTATATACAGCTTACAACTGCTTGCCATACTTTATATACAGCTTACAACTGCTTGCCATACTTTATATACAGCTTACAACTGCTTGCCATACTTTATATACAGCTTACAACTGCTTGCCATGGGTTTGTCGGTCTGTCCATCTGTTTGCCCACTTCGATCCTTGATGGAATTATAATTCCCCCCCTCCGCCCCACACACACACCTTTTTATTATTCCCCTGACTACATCGCATACTTTTTTCCAGGTTCCCACTACCAGTTTTTTTTAGTCTGTAAACGAACAGACAAAGTAGTAAGATGTAGGATAGGGGGGGAAATAAAAATATAAAAGAATGATTCCACGCAGGATCTTGCTGCATAGCACACAGACAAACCTACAGAATTACATAGTAATAAGTAGGTACATGTAACTATAATATGCTCCTCTCTTGTATATTCATATAGTAATAGCATGAGGAGGAGGAGTAGTAATAGTAATAGTAGTAGAAACTCTTGTGTTTAGATGCCCCTGGCTGCAACAGCAGCTGGAAAACACTTCCGCAACAGAGTGTTGGTATCTCAACTAGTTTTATATTCAACACAACAATTAGAATGCCAGTTTCCAGCAGAAAATGTGAACAAGAGATTTCTCAGATATTAACTAGCAACAAGTTTAAAGTCTGTGGTGACAGAGTTTGTTTTTGTTCGATGTCTCAGTGCAATTAGAAGATCACTAATTCATTGTAATTGCCGTAATGAAGCCATGCTACCCCTTGACCTGACGTTGGATCTTCTAATTGCACCCAATCATGCCAGTGGAAACCTAACATGTAACACATTCTAAATTGCCGTCACGTCCTCGAATAGTTAGGTAGCTACATAGGCGGCTCATGAAATCTGTACTACTACCGTGTGTGATGTAATTGGGGATGAGTGGATAATCCACTCCTCCAGTTTCTATAACAACAAGAATGCATTCTTAGAGCTCATCATATCTACGCTTTGTGACACATTACTTCAAAAGAGGGAGGGGCTGCAATTGCCTACAATTACAGAGACTTCTTTTTGCAGACCTACTGTAGCCTGTGGGATTACGATGATTAAATGGTGCCAGCTATTGTGACGGCTTCTAGATTGCATGAAGACGTCCCAGGTGTCTTTAGAAGATGGAGGCATTAAAAAGGGATCAAAAGTCAAGTCAGACTAAACAGCACTCGACCTTGGCCAGTTTCAGTGCCTCTATTAGCTTCATGGTGACCTCTAACTCGCCCCACCTCCTCTCCCCTGCCTCCCCAACCCTCTTAAAAGAGAGGTTTGGTTACTTGCCTTCAGCGGAAGTGTCTTCCCTGGAATGACATAGAGATCCTACAAGAGTCCATTTCCATGAATAGCCACATGCACATTTCAGCAATGCTGCAGGCCAGACAGCGTTGTTATTGAGCAGAGAATGGGTAAGGTAATTCCTTGGAATGACACGGAGATCATTCAAGAGTCCATTTCCATGAATAGTCACATGCACATTTCAGCAATGCTGCAAGCCAGACAGCGTTGTTATTGAGCAGAGAATGGGTAAGGTATAACACTATGCTGGAGGTTGTAGTTGATTGCATTCCAAGGGCTGTAGTGGTTGGCTTCTGGTGTATCTAATGTCCACTTAAATAAGAACAACTTCAGCCATGTTGCTGAACTGGGGTGGGGCTTGTACGTTTCCATTCTTCTGCACACAAAGAGTTTGTAAGCACAGTGTTGAATGTTGTTTAGCCTGTAGTCTGGAGTTGCTGTTTGGGTTTCCTCTTGTAATCAAAGTTTTTTATCAGGTAATTAGAGCAGGGAGCTCTTAACTTTTTAGAGCCAAAGACTGATGAAGTGCACAACCTCTCCAGAAAATGATAAGTTCGTGTTTATCCTGTTTATAATCACACCTTCACCAAGGATAACGCCCCAGAGCATCCCAGACAATACATGCTATCTAGTCGACTGCAGGAAGTGCTACAGGCAAGGTTGGAAGTTTACCTATTGCTTTTGCGCCGAGTCCTGCCGGAGCATGCTGTGAGTGGGGGTGTGGTTCTCCGGAAGCTTATGGTGATCAAGCAGCAGCTTCAAGACTAATTTCTAGAGAGGAGCCAAGCAGGAAACCATATGGTCGCCAACATGGAGGAGTACAATTGGCAAGGTCAGGCAGATATTTTTAACAACTACTTTGCAAGATTCAACGAAGCATATTGATGTGTCAGCTCCCTCGACGTACCAGCCACCGAACCAGGACTCGATGGTGTATAAGAGCTTTGATAAACAAAGAAAAACGTATGTCAACTGTAGCTGTTCAACTTATGCCGACTCAGCATGACCTCTTGTGCTGGCAGCAGCAAATAAAAGTAGATAGTACAAACAGACCATCTACCATCAGACAACTTGATCATTTGACCTTGTCTCAAGGACAATCGCCAAAAACTCAACATTACTCAGCACAAAATATTCTCTTCTGTACTCTAGTATTACAAGTATTATATACATCACAAGTATTATATATATAGTATACACATCACAAGTACGAGTAGTATACACCTCACAAGTACAAGTATTATATATAATATACACCTCACAAGTACAAGTATTATATATATGTAGTATTCACATCACAAGTACGAGTATTATATGTAATATTCACATCACAAGTACAAGTATTATATGTAGTATACACATCACAAGTACGAGTATTATATGTTGTATACACATCACAAGTACAAGTATTATATGTAGTATTCACATCACAAGTACAAGTATTATATATATGTAGTATTCACATCACAAGTACAAGTATTATATGTAGTATTCACATCACAAGTACAAGTATTATATGTAGTATACACATCACAAGTACAAGTATTATATGTAGTATTCACATCACAAGTACAAGTATTATATGTAGTATACACATCACAAGTACAAGTATTATATGTAGTATTCACATCACAAGTACAAGTATTATATGTAGTATTCACATCACAAGTACAAGTATTATATGTAGTATTCACATCACAAGTACAAGTATTATATGTAGTATTCACATCACAAGTACAAGTATTATATGTAGTATTCACATCACAAGTACAAGTATTATATGTAGTATACACATCACAAGTACAAGAGGTATTCACATCACAAGTATTATATGTAGTATTCACATCACAAGCACAAGTATTATATGTAGTATTCACATCACAAGTACAAGTATTATATGTAGTATTCACATCACAAGTACAAGTATTATATGAGGTATTCACATCACAAGTACAAGTATTATATGTAGTATTCACATCACAAGTACAAGTATTACAAGAGGTATTCACATCACAAGTGTTTTTCTCATCCACTAGGCAATAGCGATCCGCATCCTGTTCATCATCTCTTGGTTCGCTGGGGCCATCTTCTTTGCAGTGCGCTCCTCTAACTGGCTCAAACTGAAAAATAAATATGAACTGAATCTCAAGAACGACTCCTTTAAGGATGTGTCCTTCTCCACCATTATATCCTCCTCTGCAGGAACCTCTGTGAGTCAACAACTCCTTCTTTTCACTCTTCCATTTTCTTATCTCACTTCCTTCAAATGCTCTTCTCCTCTCACCTATCCTCATCTCCTTCTCCTCCCATTCTCTCCTCATCTCTCTTTCTCCTCCCCTTCTCTCATCTCTCTCCTCCTAGTCCTCCCTCTCCCTTATATCTCTCTCTCTTCCTAGTCCTCCCTTTACTCCCTTCTTTCTCTCATCTCTCTCTTCCTAGTCCCTTCTCCTCCCCTAGTCTCATCTCTTTCTCATCCTAGTCCCCACTCTCATCTCTCTCTCCTCCTAGTCCCCTCATCTCTCTCCTAGTCCCCCCTCTTCTCCCCTAATCTCATCTCTTTCCTGATACCTCATCTCCTTCTTTTCTCTCATCTCTCTTTCCTCCTAGTTCTCCCCTCTCTTCATCTCTCTCTTCTCCTAGTTCTCCCCTCTTTTCACATCTCCTAGTCTCCCCTCTCCTCACCTCTCTCTCCTCCTAGTCTCCCCTCTTCTCATCTCTCTCTCCTCCGAGTCTCCCTATCCTCATCTCCCTCTCCTCCTAGTCTCCATGCTCTCCCTCACTCTCTCCTCCTAGTCTCCCCTCTCCTCATCTCTCTCCTCTCTCTCCTCCTAGTCTCCCCTCTCCTCATCTTCTCCTCCTAGTCTTCCCTCTCCTCATCTCTCGCCTCCTAGTCTCCCCTCTCCTCATCTCTCTCCTCCTAGTCTCCCCCCTCCTCTCTCTCTCCTCCTAGTCTCCCCCCTCCTCATTTCTCTCCTCCTAGTCTCCCCTCTCCTTCCCTAATATCCTCATCTCTCTCCTGGTCCCCCCTCTCCTTCCTTTCTCTTATCTCTTCTCGTCGTGGTCCCCTCTCCTCCAAGTCCCCCCTCTCCTCCCCTTCTCTTCTCCAAGTCCCCCTCTCCTCCCCTTCTCTCCTCCTAGTCCCCCCCTCCTCTCCTCCCCTTCTTTCTCCTCTTTCAAGAAGCACTTTCCACATACACATGCACACACACACACTGCCATTACTCCACACAGACGATTTGTTTCTTCACACTCATTGGAGACATCGTCCTCACAGTGTGGCTGGTGATGTGGCTACTGTTAAGATGGCAGCAGCTGATCACGCAGCAGCTCCGCTACCAACCAGGACCTTTCTTGGCCGACAAGGACGCTGAAGACTGGGCTCCCAATGATGACTAGGACAAGCCATCCTCGTAGGCTCATAGGATTATTTCAGTAAAAGGGATCAGATCACAATATTATTATATAAAAAAAATCACATTTTTTTCTTTTTTTAAAAATGAGCAGTCAACAGTTTATTGTTCATGTTGCAGACAACAACAACAACAAAAGAATGAATGTCTAGATGTGTATATTATCTACCACAGCTGCATGTAGTTCTTGTGAGTCATACTTGCTCAGGTGTAGTTGGAGGTGAAGGTTGTGCAGTTTGTGCCTGATGTAGACATCTAGCCAACTTCTTGTCCCACTTGAAGCTGAGGTAGAAGGACATCCAGATGGAGAGCATAAGGAACTGGCCGCAAGATAAGCAACACAGACCCTGGAGGGAAGACGGCAAAGAGACAAATGAGATGGAAAGTGAACAGCAAACAAAAGGAACTTGAGGGTAAAGCGGGAGAAAGAAAGAGACCAGGGTGGGGCGAAGGAGGAGGAAAAGGTGACGAAGATGAGAAGAGAAAGAAGATTGAGGATGAAGTCGTGCATGACAGTTGCTATTATAAGCAGGAATGAAAGGCAAGAGCTTGTCAACACATTACTAGTTCAAAGTCATTTACATATATGTACAAGCAGAGGAACCCGCACCAAAGGTGCATGCAGGAAGGAATATATCTCTTGTTGGACATATTTCTGAAGAACAACCATTGCAAGTAACTAATGTGTTTCTTCCAACAGAGAAGGGCTAGAGACAGTCTTGTTTTATCGCAGCCATCGATGATGATGTTGCCCTCTAAATTTTGCAATTTCAGTTTTTCTAATAGAGGAGAGCTTAGAGGCAGCACCTCTAGAAAATGCTTGCCTTTATGTGAGCTCTAATGGAGTTAGTGGAGTTAGTAACACCATGTTGTGTAGTGTGATTTGTGAGCTATCATCTGGAACATGAAATGCTCATGCATAGGTTATCCCTAAACAAAATGGCAATGGTTGCTTCCTGGTGGTAAGGTGACAATTTAGAAATTGGAAAATCTTCTCCCTCCCACCTCATGCCAATTCTGAAACCACCTGATAATGCTGATTCAGACTATATATAGTTTGTTGAGACAAACAGAGACATGCAAGCTTTATACATATAGATATATAGCTAAGCCCCCAGAGACCAATGTTGTTATGTATGCAATGCCAGTGATTCCAATGACCTGTAACTAACCAGTTGTCTAAGGCAGTCAGTGAAGTGACCCATGTAATACCTACAAGGCGTGGTACATGGTCAGGCACCGAGACCTCGGTAATTACAGTCATTCTCACTGCTCTTTGTTGCTAAAACTCCTAGAATGCTAATGAGGTACTAACTTGAACCAATTGACCACCACGAGCGCCTTCACGCGCAAACTTTGGACAACCAACATAAAATTTTAAATTACACGTGACTATATAGCCCTAGCCCTAGATAAATATATTTTTATCTGCACATGTCACTACTTCCAATATGGCATGAGCAAGCAGAAAATAAAGGGCAGCTGACCACAACTGCCACTGTGGACCACCTCTTGCATGCCTTGACAGCTGTTTCTGGAACTCACTATGAACCCATTAATTCTTGAGATCGAGTTGATCCTGGATGGACTTCCTTGCGTTGTAGTAATAGAGAGACAGCACTGCATAGCTTTTGTTTGCTTACCTCAATGGAGCCAATTTTTATACAAACTATAGTATGCGTTCTAACACGTTATTCCTGACCTCCCCCCCCCCCCCCCCAAAATAGAGCCATAAATAAGTTATTAAGAAACACAAAACTGAGTCGAGGGTAGAGACAAGATAGTCATTCTGTGACGCTGGCAATGTTGAAAGAATCACAAATTTCCCATGCAAGCTATTAATTGTGAGATAAGCTGGCTCAACCTGCCCACACATGCATAGCAATAGGTGTTCCAGTAAACCGTAACACTTGTGGCAAACTAACACCACCTCATTGGATTCAAGTTTCAATCTCAAGGGGGAGAAGGTGCAATTTTGATCACCACAATCTGATTGGACCTAAAAAATCTGTAGTGGGACATGCCTAAAATAACTACTTCATGAAGGGGCATCGACATAACAAACCTATTCGCAGGACCAAATACAAACAAACCCTTTTCTGGGGGGGGGGGGGGGGTGAAAGCTCGACTATCGCTAAATCTTACAGCTGTAATGAGGTATCTCCTCCTCAAGGGAAGATAGTGAACGACAGAGTCTATTTCCGGATAAATGACATCAAACTTGTCGAGGATTCGGCTATACACGAAGAGTGGTATGAAGAGAGTGAAGTATGCTGAGGTGAAGACGACACTGAAAATGATATCCTACATTGTAAAAGAAAGAGCAACATTGACTTGAGGCATCTGAGTGAAAATGATTTGGCATGTAGAAAAATCTACACCTTATTTATATATATACACATAGTAAACACTACTCTGGCATCGTTAGGGCACTACTGTGACAGACTCACCAATATATGAAACAGAGATTTGTGTGTGGCGACAAATTCAAAGTTTAAGAATCTTCCAATGATCAACAGGGCCTGTACCAGCACGCCCACGGCTGAAGTGATGACCACCCATATGATGACCCTATGGGCCTCAGTCCGACCAGTCTCGATGGCACCATTTTCTGTGTCGGGGAATGCTAGACTTGACAGTACCCAGAGAGCAGGCCCAAGAACAAGTCCAGAACACCACTAAAACAGATGGGAAACCAACCTCGTAATTACAAAACTATACACGAATTACATGCATGCAACCACAGTGCAGCCAGAGCTAGGGAGCTAAAGGCTAGGGATGTTTGACTTGATCCACTGACTTAGTTCTAATGCATGCAGATTCATTTTGTTGATGCCCTTGGCATGACATGCCTTCTATGCTAACACTAGCTCTTGCCCTAGCATATAAATTGACTGTGTATCCTACATGATCCAATCAAATGGGCCCACCAACCCCATGATGACACTTGGGATGTTACATAATAATAATGGTAAACAAAACACACTAGGCAATAGCAATTATCTACACATGTAGGCAACAAGTGGACGAATAATTGGCATTTCTTTAACCATGCTAAATGATGCAACTAGTACCTGATCCAAAATATTCTCGCCTCACACTTGCCTTTACAGAATCACAAGTTAAAAAACCAGTCGAAGTTAACCACACCAAGTAGTGTGTAGGTTACTCAGTGTGAAGTTACGTTGTACTATATGCTCGTCTAAAGTCGACTACGTCTAAAGGAGGTAGCTGCATCAAATTACTTACTTAGCTGCGCAAGTCACTCGACCTCGGTAAATAACTTACTGCTGACAGAAGCCGCAATATCACTTCTACTCGTCCTTGCCAGAACTTGACAATGGCTAAACTAGGGTGGGGGACCAGGAGCCTTCTGCCACAGTCCGCCCTCCTGATACGTACACGGCCCGTGGTAAGACCGAAATAGTGGTGTTCTGCCTCCATTGTTATTTTATTCTTAGTGAACCAGAGTGGATGCGCCCTAGATATAATTAGTAGTATTGGCGCGCATGTGCGTGCAAGAGTGCACAGTACGTTTACCTTTCAGTTACAATGGGTCACGTGGTTAAATGCAGAAACGACAAAAATAATAATAGTTAGCATTATTATTGGTGATAATAATAGCAGTTTCGAGAGGAATCTCTCCCAGGAGCACATGTATTTGATCCCCTGATGCCTGTCTCCTGGGGGGCCCCTGGCTTGGATTCTGTCTCGGCTGCTCTTCGTAACAAAATCATTGCCCTACTATATATATAGAGGTCATGAGAAACGGGCTCAAATTTGTCTCTGCTCAGGATGCCTTATCCTGCTCTGTAATTCATTTTCTATCCCTAAGCTGCTGTACACCCTCAGGACTTCTCCATGTTTTCTCTCGCCTACCCTGATAGATTATGACGAGGTCAATCGTGAGTACTAACATTAATTTCTCAGAGGATGTCCATTCTTGGTTGCAGGCTACTCTCCCTGTTGGACTAGGGGTTCTTGGAATCATAAATGCAGTGCCGTTTGCTCCTCTACTTTAAGCTGCTGCCACTCATGAGCTGGTCCAAGCCATCCTGCCACCTCACTTTTTTCACTCCTTGTCCCTTTTGTGGATGATACCCTTTCAGTATGGTCTATGGATCACGGCAATAACCACCATGTGGTGCGCCTCCAGAAGTCCTGGGATCTTTGTTGCAGAATGCACTTGACAATTTGGCTCGAGCCTGGCTTTTGGCTGTTTCAGCGAAAGAACCGTGTGCATAGCTAAATAGCGGCTGGAATGCAGGAAAGAAGGTGATGACAGCAGCAGAGAAAGGTTTAGAGAAGAAGAAAATAACAGAACTCAAAGGGATGGTGGTCAGATGAAGTAGGAAGCGATACGTACAGGAAAGGGGTTTGTAGGAAATAAAGACAGCGAAAACCTCTGTGATGAATATAAAAAAGCTAAGGGAAACAGTGAAGCTGGTAAGGAAAGGGAAGTGTGTTTACCTCCCTTCAATTACAATTATGCATTGTCCATTCTGCATCCATTTCAGTGAGCAAACTGCAATGGTACGAGTTCAAGGTCCTCCTCCTACAATGTTAGCATTTTTTCTCGATATTTGCCAAGATGATGACTTTGTAACAAGCAATCAAGCATGCTGATGTATCGGAGTACTTTACATGAAATACAAGCAACAGGAAATGAGCCCAACACAAGCATGGGGAACTGGTTGACTTGTGTTCAAGGCTCCAGCGATTGGCCAAATTTACAAGTCAATCCATGACAGGTGGTGATTCAACTGAAATTTTTTTTCTTCAAAATTCGATCCTAACATTTGAAGGCAAGTCTTCGTATGCTGTTGAATGAAGCTGAATGCCCTTAATCATTTGATGACTTGAAATGGGTGGATGGTCATCTCTGTACCATATATTGTGAGGCCTACGACCTCACTGCAAATGACCAGCATCTGACTTTAGTTATTGAAGAGGATGGTCACCCAGTCCTCTGGCTTGCTGAAAGCACTCACGGCCATCGTTCCAACAACTTGCACTCCCAGCAATCTGGGATGATGTGGTTGCAATTTCACAATGCCTTTGATGAGGACGTCATGCATCGTCATGTCAACGACAGCGAGGCACCCTACAATGACACCATACTATCAGGAACTCTTCCTACTCAAAGAAAAGGTGGCCATGATGGTGACTAGATACTTGTTATATGGCCTATATATATACATCAGAACAGGGAGAGGAACATCAGCTCGTATACATGTACCAGTATGATATGGACTATGATCAAAATGTCTTGGTAAGCACAACAACAAAAATAGAGCAAAATTTCACCAATGAACAGCATTCCATCTCTCAATGACTTCTCGGAGATGGTTGAGAATCAAGACTGTCAGCAGAGAAGCAACTTTATGTTTCTACCAATGGGACAGATCTCATTAACCTTAATACTTAATACTGGCCAAAATTTGTTCACAGGGCAAAATTGCATTGACAACTGCACCAAGTGGTGTTACTCCAACCTTGGGGATGTCACTCGATGCACACTACGTTCAAGATTCCCCAAGATACACACAGAATAGATCAACCCACCTGTAACATCACATGGGATAGTTCTGACCAAAGTGACCAATATATATGTGAGTTCTGATATGTACAGTTCGCTGTTAAAGGAACACTTGTCAAAGATTATTTACTAGCTGAGATCGTTATCACATCGTATTCCCTTCTTGCAATCCTGAGCAGAGTAGTTGAGACCGGGGTATAAAAGAGGAGGTGGGCCCGGCTGGAAGTAAGCAGGAAAACACACACATTCCTGGTGCTAACGCCAATATTGTTCACACATTCCTGGAACTGGGACTCTTTTTATACGTGTGGCACAAGGGCAGACACAGGGGAGTTCTTAAGAGCTATATTTAATGGTTAGGTTATCCATGAGTACTAATAGTGGAGATAGTCACATGAGTGTTAATGGTTATCCATGAGTGCTAATGGTGGAGATGGTCACATGAGTGTTAATGGTGGAGATAGTCACATGAGTGTTAATGGTTGAGGTTATCCAGAGCACTAATGGTGGAGATAGTCACATGAGTGTATACCCCTTTTCAAGGCCATAGCTGATGACCCTTTGTTATTTAGATGTTGAAATGTGCTCTATTTTGTGGCTTGTTGTCAGCTGATGATCACTGCAGAGGTCAGATAAGCCACTCGACACAACATGTAAAGGTAAGAGCAGCCGAGAGCTACCCTGGCCTATTCAGCGATCCAATTATGACAAAACATTAGTTGGACAATGTACTCCTGGTTCATGGGTGGGAACAGTCAAATATGTCTGTAGCATAGATTCAGAAAAAGGTAAGATCCGGTCTGTCATTATGAGATAATTATAGTATAGTAGTTTCATTAATGCCATGAGTATTGCTTTGTTTAGTTATTGAGGCAAGTATGGGGAAAATGCATAGGAAATCATTCAGGAGGAGTCTTCTTTAGATGCTCCACCTGATTGAGATGATTCTGAGTACCAGCCTAAGAGCTTGACTCTGAGTCTCCGATGGATGTGTACCAGCCTACTCTAGATTGACTCCGAGTCTCTGATGGGTGTGTACCAGCCTACTCTAGATTGACTCCGAGTCTCTGATGGGTGTGTACCAGCCTACTCTAGATTGACTCCGAGTCTCTGATGGGTGTGTACCAGCCTACTCTAGATTGACTCCGAGTCTCTGATGGGTGTGTACCAGCCTACTCTAGATTGACTCCGAGTCTCTGATGGGTGTGTACCAGCCTACTCTAGATTGACTCCGAGTCTCTGATGGGTGTGTACCACCTACTCTGGATTGATTCCAAGTCTCTGACGAGTGTTAGTACCAGCCTACTCCTCTAGAGTTTGACCAACTCTCTGATGAGTGTTAGTACCAGCCTACTCCTCTAGAGCTTGACTCTGAGTCTCCGATGGGTGTGTACCAGCCTACTCCTCTAGAGCTTAACTCCGAGTCTCTGAGGGACGTGAGTATTGTGGTATTGTGTAACATTTAAATAAGAACGCATCCAGATATGTCCCAGTAATCAATGCTATAGTAAACTCTCTGTAGTCATAAGCAATTAGTGAGCAACACATGTTGGTGACAATGGTACATGCCACATCTCCCTTTCTCCCAGGATGCTCAACAAGGGGCCGGATGATGGTCCCAGCTCTTGATCTGTTCATTATTTGTTGAGGGGTTGTTGGGTTGGCTTCTTCCCTGTTGCTGGAGTCTGTGGGTCTGTGGATTTCTAGGCAAAGCAGGTGTCAGATTTGCACCGCTTTTGTCTATGTTGATTTTACTGTCAAAAACTCAAAATAAATCATAGCCTCAGCCAATTATTGCTGCGTGAAAATATATAATTTTCCAGTCAAAAAGAGAGGAATTATATGTCAAAAAAGTCTTTCCGGTATCTCATTTAGGTTTCGGTGATTCCTCCTGACTAGTCACGTAGAGGTGTAGGGTTGTCAGCATGTGAGACAACTTGTCTTTGTCTGTGACCATCTGTGGTAATCCATACTTGGGAATCTTCTCGTAGCTGTGGTAGTTCATGACCTCGGTATCATCCATCAAAGTCTTTCTTTTGAACTCATTGTTCTGGAATGTAAACTGTTCGAGATAGTCTATTTTGGGATCAATTGCTCTGACAGTTGAGGGATATTTACTCACAGTTTTCTTCCCATTGGGGAGTTCTGCAGGTGAGAGGTCACACCAAGGAAAGGGTGTTGAATGATACATGCCATGTCAATAGACTGTCTGTACCCTCTCTCTTCTGGTCTATTACTCTGGGGGAAATGGGAGCTGCAAACTCTGTAAATTCATGGGATGAGTATTAGGGGCCGTTGTCACTGATAACCATTTCTGGAATCCCATGTCTTGAGAATACTGTCTTCAAGGCTTGGATAATGCTGAAAGTTTGATGACCTCTGGATATCTGCGATGATAAGGATGTAGTTTTTACCTCTGAGAGTAAACAGGTCTGATGCCACCCTCTGCCAAAGACAGTCAGGTACCCTGAATGTGATGAGTGGCTCACTTCTGGGTGCGAATTCCTTTACACATGCTCACATTGCTTCACCACCAGGTTGTTTATGTCTTGAGAAATCCCAGGCCACCACACTGATGTCTTTGCTCGTTGAGGGCAATGTTACAACATACCCTGGTGACTGATGATGTGTAGCTTCTGGAGTGTTTACTTGTGCAGACTATCCTGCATCCATGGAGTAGGAGACCTTGCCAAATAGTAACTTCTCCGTAGTCTTTTAAGTAAGCCTGCTCAGCTTTCCTTTTGTCTGGCCATCCACTGTGGCAGTAGTTCATGACAACTGAACAAATAGGATCTGCTGCTTGGGAACTGCGATACACATCCAGTTTGCTTTAGCTTGCTGGCAGGTGATTTACATGCACTTGCATGAATGATTTAACTTCTTCTTGCATAGTTGCTTCACACTCACTCATGTCAGAATCTGTTGGAGCTCTTGACAAGGTGTCTGCTGTGCTGGTACATGCTCGATGTAATCAAGGCGCAAACGGAACATTAGTATATACTCTTGGTGGTAACCTATCCAGATTTTTCATTCCCAGCAGAGGTACCAGAATAGTCAGTTTCAAGCCGAAATTGCATTCCCAGAATGTAGTTTGAGAACTTCTCGCGGGCCCAGGTGCTTGCCAGCCACTCTTTCTCTATTTGTGTGTATCTGCAATCGGTCTCCATCACCACTGGTTTCCAATTCTCTGCACTTCTTTTGGAGTAGTACTTGCTCAAATCCATAGGATGAAGTGCCAGCAGATATCTTTGTTTCTGCTTTGGGGATGTAAAGGGAGAGCATTGTTGGTTTCACCAATTTGTCTTTCACTCGAAAGAAAGTCTGATGTTGTAGATCTCCCCATAACCATGCAACATTCTTTCCAAGGAGCTTCCTTAAGGGTCGTGTCAGATCTGCTAAATGTGGGGAGAATCTTCTCATGGTTTACCATCCCCATGAAGCATCTGAGCTCAGGCACACTCTCTGATGCTTTCATCTTGGCAATGGCTTTCGTCTTTGAGGGGTCTGGTTGTATTTTCCTCGTTGTCAATGAGATGTCCGAGGAATGTCATTTTGGATTGACGAAATTTGCACTCATCTTTGTTCAATGTTCTCCCAGCATCTGCTATCCTTTGGAGTGCTGTTGTCAATCTGCCAAATGTGGGGATAATCTTCCCAGCTGGTTTACCATCCCCATGAAGCATCTGAGCTCAGGCACACTCTCTGATGCCTTCATCTTGGCAATGGCTTTCGTCTTTGAGGGCTCTGTCCTACTACTCTCTGTTCGTTTGGCTCCTTAGCTGGGATAGCCAGGGATAGCGATTCCCCCTTCAGCTATTCCACCAGCGCTATTAGAATATAGTAGGCATCTTGATGTTCTTTTATTCTGATTTCCAGTCTTCTGTGATCTCCCCTATGCAGTGTTTCCTGCAAGGGATACAATATACAACTACGACAACCA
This sequence comes from Cladorhizidae sp. MBARI D1340-BT2, assembly GCA_028752905.1. Taxonomy (NCBI): domain Eukaryota; kingdom Metazoa; phylum Porifera; class Demospongiae; order Poecilosclerida; family Cladorhizidae; species Cladorhizidae sp. MBARI D1340-BT2. The sequence continues at coordinate 17,312,685 of JAQNBH010000015.1, forward strand.
TGAGTTTTCTGTTTACATTCTTTGTTAATGTTTAAGTTATATTAAGCATGTCCTGATTGTATTCCTGATCAATGAGATGTCCAAAGAATGTCATTTTGGATTGACGAAATTTGCACTCATCTTTGTTCAATGTTCTCCCAGCATTTGCTATCATTTGGAGTGCTGTTGTCAATCTAGCATCATGTTCAGTTTGATCTTATTCAAGACCCCCTTACAACAGGGAAAACATTCACATCCCACTCTCAACAGGCAGATGAAAAAGCAGAAGATTTTCCAAACGATCTTAAGAAACTTTTCAAATGGGCCTACCCTGATGAAGCAGGGTAACCTCTGGAATATTGTTACAATGTCTCCTAACTGGATTGCAGGTCCCTGTGAGACAGCAGATGCTGTTATGTGGACAACCAACAACCTTTGAACAAGCCGTTAAGGATGCTAAGGAAATTGAGTATGCCTTGAACTTTGAAACTAAGGCCGAACCTGCGAAGGGTATCAATGCGATCAGCAAGTCCGATCCATTGTGCAACCCCAAACTAGCGATGCCATTACAGCAGGCCTTGGACCAGATGACAAAGCATCTTGAAGCTCTGGAAAAGAGACTGCAAACAAATGCCGAGGTTACTTCCAATGTATGCTACATGTCACGAAACCGGCGAAGGGAGAACCAAGTAAGGTATACCCCAGCTGAGGACCAACCCTGTTGGGAGTGTGGTGAACTAGACACTTCAAACATGATTGCCCTCATTTAAACTACAACGGGCTGACCCGACCGGTGGGGGGCTGGCCAAGGAAGTAGCTTGTATCCACCGACCAACTCAAACTACTAGTGTCAATGCCATATTCTATGCAAATGGCCTGATTGGTCAAGCACCTATATATGAGAATTTTACTGGACTCTGGTGCTGCTGTGTCAGTCGTATGTTATGAATCTTTGGCAGATAAGTACCGTCAGAAATTGACCAAATCAGCAGGAGCTGTAAGTGCTAATTGGTATGCCACTGGATGTGGTCGGATAAACAACAATAACCATAGCTATGGGATCGTTCAGTGCGGCAGAACAGGATTTTACTGTGATTCAAAACCTAACTGTGGACTGCCTACTGGGAGCTGATTTCTAAAGGAGCATATGGCAGTTGCAGAAACAGTACTCTCTCTCTCTCTTGGAAAAAGCTCGGTTCCAATATTTATGGGACAAAGGATTTGGCAATTGGTAGCCACTCAACTGATAGTGTGGCAGTGACAGCTCCAAAAGACATGGGATTCCAGGTCACATGATGCAACTGATATGTGGAGAGCTTTAGGGGTGTTTTGGTGAGATTTTGGTGAGAAGCAATAGTTACATCGATGAATGGGGCACTGCTTACACATCCACATGTGTTGCATGAACACTGTGCCATGTTACATCAGGAAAGCAAGCTTGCAGATCATGAACACCAGTCCCACACCAGTCACCATCTACAAAGGTATGAAGCTTAGAGAAGTCAATCTCAGGTACAAACTGAAAGATCAGGAGCTGATGACAGTCAGGCAGGAGCATTCAACTCCAGAAATTGAGCATTATTCTATAATCTACAGACTTGACACCCTCTGAGAAAACACAACTCCGTGGTCGGTTGACAGAGTTTGCCGTTCTCTTTGCACCCATGGGAGGTCCTGTTGGCCAAACCTCAGCTATCAAGCATGCAATATTGACTGAGGGACTACCCACAAGGCAACCAATGTGCAGACCACCTGAAGCACTCAAGGGCATGGTTGAGGGTGAGTTGACAAAGATGCAAGGAGTGGTGAAAGCTAGTTGCAGCCCATGGTCATCCCCGATAGTGATGGTGGTGTGGGTTCTTGGCGTTTTTGTGTTGACTATCGCAAACTGAACTCCATTACCCATCAGGATGCCTACACACTCCCCAGGACTGATGCCACCTTTGATTCTCTCACCGGCTCGACCCATTTCACTACACTAGACCTGGTCTCCGGCTATTGGCAGGTAGAAGTTGAAGAGCAAGATAAGGAAAAGACTGCGTTCTCCACTCCTAAAGGTCGCTTTAGTTTATTGTAATGCCATTTGGTCTTACCAATGCACCTGCCATGTGGATGGTGAAGATCCACAGAAATGAACAGTTAAAAATATGAATTCACCATTCCAACTATCATTCTTTTAAGTTAGACCAAAACCAATGTTGAATCCATATTTTTAACTGATCATTTCTGTGAATCTTCACCATGGCTAAACCCGATAATCTTTCCTCTGACATTGTTGAATGGAGGTAGAAGCTTGATCTGGCTGTTTCAATGTGTTGTCAAATTAACTACTTGCCTCTAATCTCCCCATTCCGTCCATCTCTGTTCTTGAATTTGTCCATTCTATTAAGCTTCCAAAGTCATCATTCATTCTTGCCACATTTTAACATCCACCCTCTTCAAATGATCACCTAATCAGTTATTCACTTCTCCTACTCATTCCATAGCTTTCCGCAAAGGAACATATTCTAATTGGTGACTTTAATGTCAATTTCTTGTTGTCTTACCACTCTTAGATAAGATCCATGAAATATCTGGCCTTTTTTCTCTAAATCAAATTATCCATCGTAGAGTCGTGGCGAGCATCTGTAATAACCCACTAACTGTTGGTTTAAACATGCTACCTCTGCATGTAGCAACTGTTCTAGACTGAAAAGGAACTATATAAATTAATTACTCACAAAGCTAGATATAAAATTAACTGTACCTCGCTTGATGTACCCGTGTCCTACTTCACCCATGCCATCAAAGCCTTGAAAAGTTGATCTATTTGCCAGGCAGGCAAGATACCAGCACATGTGGAAGTATGTGTACCATCCTAATTATATATAGCAACTACAACTCTTACCATGTTTATGATGTGCTTACTTTAAGTATTGGCTTCCAAACACTCGTGAGCTGGACCAAGTATATTGTGCAAGGCACCAGTGAAAATAAAATATAACTCTATTATGTGTCCTTTCTGTACTACACAAAGCATTAACTTAAAGTTAGCTTGCACGAGGGATGCAGTACCTAGAGGTTACTTGTCATGCCACAAGTACAAAATTTCAGAACTTCAGTCAAGTCCGACAGGCAATGCCTCTCAGTCAGTAGCTTCATCTATGGTGAGGTTATCACCTGTGACTACATCTACATGATTATAATTACTAACAGGTGTCACAGGGTATATATATATACATAGCAAGCACTATCATAGAAGCATGTGTGATTGTTAGGACTATATACCTAGGTCCAGGTTTATTAAAACTTGTGAACCTCTACAACAGGTGCAATATAAATCAAGTGCATATGCTAGAAAGCATCCTGGGTTACATAAAAACTGGCCTTTTTAACCTCCGAATATAACTTTACAGTGGAAAAAATGAATCAGGCTCATGTGGGAGTAGGCACTAGCCCTGGAGTGAGAGTAGGCACTAGCCTGGAGTGAGAGTAGGCACTAGCCTGGAGTGAGAGTAGGCACTAGCCTGGAGTGAGAGTAGGCACTAGCCTGGAGTGAGAGTAGGCACTAGCCTGGAGTGAGAGTAGGCACTAGCCCTGGAGTGAGAGTAGGCACTAGCCTGGAGTGAGAGTAGGCACTAGCCTGGAGTGAGAGTAGGCACTAGCCTGGAGTGAGAGTAGGCACTAGCCTGGAGTGAGAGTAGGCACTAGCCTGGAGTGTGAGTAGGCACTAGCCTGGAGTGAGAGTAGGCACTAGCCTGGAGTGAGAGTAGGCACTAGCCCTGGAGTGTGAGTAGGCACTAGCCGTGGAGTGTGAGTAAGCACTAGCCTGGAGTGTGAGTAGGCACTAGCCTGGAGTGAGAGTAGGCACTAGCCTGGAGTGTGAGTAGGCACTAGCCTGGAGTGTGAGTAGGCACTAGCCTGGAGTGTGAGTAGGCACTAGCCTGGAGTGAGAGTAGGCACTAGCCCTGGAGTGAGAGTAGGCATCAGTCCTGGAGTGAGAGTAGGCACTAGCCTGGAGTGTGAGTAGGCACTAGCCTGGAGTGAGAGTAGGCACTAGCCTGGAGTGTGAGTAGGCACTAGTCCTGGAGTGTGAGTAGGCACTAGCCTGGAGTGAGAGTAGGCACTAGCCTGGAGTGAGAGTAGACACTAGCCTGGAGTGAGAGTAGGCACTAGCCTGGAGTGAGAGTAGGCACTAGCCTGGAGTGTGAGTAGGCACTAGCCTGGAGTGTGAGTAGGCACTAGCCTGGAGTGAGAGTAGGCACTAGCCTGGAGTGAGAGTAGGCACTAGCCTGGAGTGAGAGTAGGCACTAGCCTGGAGTGTGAGTAGGCACTAGCCTGGAGTGAGAGTAGACACTAGCCTGGAGTGTGAGTAGGCACTAGCCTGGAGTGAGAGTAGGCACTAGCCTGGAGTGTGAGTAGTCACTAGCCTGGAGTGAGAGTAGGCACTAGGCTGGAGTGAGAGTAGGCACTAGCCTGGAGTAGGCACTAGCGTGGAGTGAGAGTAGGCACTAGCGTGGAGTGAGAGTAGGCACTAGCCTGGAGTGTGAGTAGGCACTAGCCTGGAGTGAGAGTAGGCACTAGTCCTGGAGTGAGAGTAGGCACTAGTCTGGAGTGTGAGTAGGCACTAGCCTGGAGTGAAAGTAGGCACTAGCCTGGAGTGTGAGTAAGCACTAGCCTGGAGTGAGAGTAGGCACTAGCCTAGAGTGTGAGTAGGCACTAGCCTGGAGTGTGAGTAGGCACTAGCCTGGAGTGTGAGTAGGCACTAGCCTAGAGTGTGAGTAGGCACTAGCCTGGAGTGTCAGTAGGCACTAGCCTGGAGTGAGAGTAGGCACTAGCCTGGAGTGTGAGTAGGCACTAGCCCTGGAGTGAAAGTAGGCACTAGCCTGGAGTGTGAGTAGGCACTAGCCTGGAGTGAGAGTAGGCACTAGCCTGGAGTGAGAGTAGGCACTAGCCTGGAGTGAGAGTAAGCACTAGCCTGGAGTGAGAGTAGGCACTAGCCTGGAGTGAGAGTAGGCACTAGCCTGGAGTGAGAGTAGGCACTAGCCTGGAGTGTGAGTAGGCACTAGCCTGGAGTGTGAGTAGGCACTAGCCTGGAGTGAGAGTAGGCACTAGCCTGGAGTGAGAGTAGGCACTAGCCTGGAGTGTGAGTAGGCACTAGCCTGGAGTGAGAGTAGACACTAGCCTGGAGTGTGAGTAGGCACTAGCCTGGAGTGAGAGTAGGCACTAGCCTGGAGTGAGAGTAGGCACTAGCCCTGGAGTGAGAGTAGGCACTAGGCTGGAGTGAGAGTAGGCACTAGCCTGGAGTGAGAGTAGGCACTAGCCTGGAGTGTGAGTAGGCACTAGCCTGGAGTGAGAGTAGGCACTAGCGTGGAGTGAGAGTAGGCACTAGCCTGGAGTGTGAGTAGGCACTAGCCTGGAGTGAAAGTAGGCACTAGCCTGGAGTGTGAGTAGGCACTAGCCTGGAGTGTGAGTAGGCACTAGCCCTGGAGTGTGAGTAAGCACTAGCCTGGAGTGTGAGTAGGCACTAGCCTGGAGTGAGGGTAGGCACTAGCCTGGAGTGAGAGTAGGCACTAGCCTGGAGTGTGAGTAGGCACTAGCCTGGAGTGTGAGTAGGCACTAGCCTGGAGTGAGAGTAGGCACTAGCCTGGAGTGAGAGTAGGCACTAGCCTGGAGTGTGAGTAGGCACTAGCCTGGAGTGAGAGTAGGCACTAGCCCTGGAGTGAAAGTAGGCACTAGCCCTGGAGTGTGAGTAGGCACTAGCCTGGAGTGTGAGTAGGCACTAGCCTGGAGTGTGAGTAGGCACTAGCCTGGAGTGAGAGTAGGCACTAGCCTGGAGTGTGAGTAGGCACTAGCCTGGAGTGAGAGTAGGCACTAGCCTGGAGTGTGAGTAGGCACTAGCCTGGAGTGAGAGTAGGCACTAGCTCTGGAGTGTGAGTAGGCACTAGCCTGGAGTGAGAGTAGGTACTAGCCTGGAGTGTGAGTAGGCACTAGCCTGGAGTGTGAGTAGGCACTAGCCTGGAGTGAGAGTAGGCACTAGCCTGGAGTGAGAGTAGGCACTAGCCTGGAGTGTGAGTAGGCACTAGCCCTGGAGTGTGAGTAGGCACTAGCCTGGAGTGAGAGTAGGCACTAGCCTGGAGTGTGAGTAGGCACTAGCCTGGAGTAGTGTGAGTAGGCACTAGCTCTGGAGTGTGAGTAGGCACTAGCCTGGAGTGAGAGTAGGCACTAGCCTGGAGTGTGAGTAGGCACTAGCCTGGAGTGAGAGTAGGCACTAGCCCTGGAGTGAGAGTAGGCACTAGCCCTGGAGTGTGAGTAGGCACTAGCCTGGAATGTGAGTAGGCACTAGCCCTGGAGTGTGAGTAGGCATTAGCCTGGAGTGAGAGTAGGCACTAGCCTGGAGTGTGAGTAGGCACTAGCCTGGAGTGTGAGTAGGCACTAGCCGTGGAGTGTGAGTAGGCACTAGCCTGGAGTGTGAGTAGGCACTAGCCTGGAGTGAGAGTAGGCACTAGCCTGGAGTGAGAGTAGGCACTAGCCTGGAGTGTGAGTAGGCACTAGCCCTGGAGTGTGAGTAGGCACTAGCCTGGAGTGTGAGTAGGCACTAGCCTGGAGTGAGAGTAGGTACTAGCTCTGAAGTGAAAGTAGATACTATATCCGCTCTGACCTAATCTTGCATACTTTGCCAGGGGCCAATGCAATCAAATGTGTGTTGGCAACTACGTACATGTATACAGGAACACACGCCATGCATGCACACTCACACCATACACACACGCCACACATGCATGCAAACATCACACATGCACACACATGCACACACAGACAGAGAGAGAGATGCACAAATTAAGACTGCCTTGTCTCATCATCGCTGTGGGCAGATTAACAAAAGGTGAGCAAGATGGCTGCTTTTGGTTTCCAATGTTATTGAAAATGTAGTAAAAGTGTATACGTGTGTGTGTGTGTTGTGTGTATCCCCCACAGCTATCATAAACATTTTAAAGTCGTGTGATGGCCATCTCTTCCTCAAATTATTGTTATATGTACACATGTCCATGTGTATATATTTGTGTGTGTGTGTGTGTGCGTAATGCATACATTCCTTTAGTAGATGACAAAGCTTTTTCTGAATTACGAGGGCAAAATTGTCGGTGGATCCCGGACAAAATCTTCTGATTTCTATGGCATCACAGTTTCTCCATAAGACATTTGTCATCATTGTGATCCAAGCTCGATAGTTCCAAGAATATATGAGGTGATTTTTTCAGAAGCAAGTGATTGACATTGATGATGGTTGCTTATCAGTAACCCTGAATCTTCCTGCAATTTAACCCCTAGACACTTGGCGGTCCACTTATAGATTCTTTGTTTGTTTGCTTTGTTTCTATGTTTGTCGTGCCATACTTGGAAGTCTAAGTTGACAATGTTCAGCTCATGTGATCTTGATCTTGGTTCCGGCCCCACCTGGATCACTTGAGTGCTGATGATGAGTGATGGTGATTTTCACTTTGCACTTTTTGGAGAGCAGCTGCTATAGACTTATAAAGAAATTCTCATGCTATATATATAAAACTTGTAAAAAAAATGCCACCAAAATTCTCAAAATGCTACTTAAGTGCTAGCATTATTCTTAAAAAATTTCTCCATGCAAGTTAATTCACACATAGTGTTAATGTGGTTTAAGGTTAATTGGTGTTGTTGCTCAAATTAATTAACGTGCTATATAGCATGTTCAGATTAAAATTACATTGTGTACAAGCATGCTCCAGTTCGTGAGGAGCGTTATCAATATTTGATTAACTATCTTGCATGGTAAGAGACAAGGTTTACCAACCTACTCCCAGTCATTTATCCCCCAAAAACCCAGAAATGTGGGCTGAACAACAGCGAAAGATGACACTGTGGTGAAGACTCAGTATTTGGTGGCTCTCACCTTCACCATGTTGTGGTGAGTAAAGAAGAAGAAGAGTGGCTTATCAAAGCTTGCCATGATGGCATAGATGGTGGTCACTTTGTTCGAGTGCTCTCCCTACAGGTTTGTTCATGTCAGAGAAGCAGCTGCCTTAAATTATAAATTGAATGTGAGAATATCCTGACCCACTCATTTCCTTTTGGAAAAGGATGTGGACACCACTTGCCTCAATCCTGCATGACATTGTTTGCCATCTTGACTAGAGAGTTTTTGACAATGTTGACATTTAGCATTTCTGTTGTGCTATATACTGGTTCCATTGAATTTCGTTTCATTTTCATCTGTTAAGACATATTGTTGGAAAGGAGTGGTAAGTGATGTTGGGGAATATTGCAAGAGGTGTAATATAAGTACGTCAAAGGATAAACAACAGCCTTGGCCATTCCTAGTAGGAATGGCCAAGGCTGAGTTAGTTTGGAGCAAACTTGCCACGAGTTGATACATCGAGTGTTTTTATCTTGCAATGAATCCTGCTATATTTATACTGTACCTCCTATTGTCCTTTTAACTATTACTCATTACAGGTCCTTTTCCTGAATCGCAGCAAGGAAACAAATACATCATTACTGTTAATGATTACTTTTCTAAGTGGTGCACCTCTTTCTGACAAGACAGCGATTGGTGTAGCTGATTTTCTTTTTTCTGTCTTTTGTCAGCACGGGTGTTCAAGATAATCATATATAATTAAGGATGGAATTTGTTAATGGATGGGAATAATGTCAAAATGCTAATTTTTGGGTTTTTTTACAAATTTTTCAAATATTTTAATTGGCTCATATTGAAATCATATTCCAAGTTTCAGAACATCAGAACATTTGAAGATTCTATGATGCCGTTACGACAGCTTTTGCACTCACTATTTTCATCAGAAACCCAGCAACGAAACCCAGCAAGGAATGAAGAAGAATCGCGTCGCGTTAGATTAGAAGAATTTCCACAGATTTCCACAGATTTCTCCCTAAAGTATTTGAATAAGTATGATAATGCACCACAGGAGAGGGGGGGGGGGGGGAAATCCCATACAAACCACATGCAGATATGCTAGTCTATACCCAACACATTCTCATAACAGTGAAAATAAATTAGTTTAGGAGAGCCATTCTGGTGATATATAAATTATGGAGTTTGGGTGAGAAATTAGGACTACATGTACTCTTACCATAAACCATAAACCACCTAACAGCCACCTAGCATTATTAATGGATTTTTAATTCAAGGACAGGGCAAAAGTTGGATTGCCTGGCTGACACTTTGGCATAAAAAATATCTATGACAAAAGTTAAATACATCATTAAATAGCTTATTTTCTAAGCTACATGTACAGTACAGATACATACTATATCTTCAATATGATGATAAAAAATCTTGCTCATCATAAATACAAACTATTCTAATAAGCCTGGTGGCTTTTAGCATCAATTGTTCTAATTGATTTTTAGCCAATGTTTCAACCGATGTACTTTGGACTTTCAGGGCAAGTGAATGAACTCTCAGTTGCCTTATATATCAATAATCAACTTCAATTTTTATTCACTCAACGTTTTGACTAGATGCTCTAGTCTTCATCAGGAATAATGAGACACTGGCTCGTGTGAGCCCGGATGTATAAACTTTAAAAAAATAAGAAGAAAAAAATAATAATAAATTTTTAAAAAAATTTAAAAAAAATGTAAATAAAACTAAAACAACAATAAAATAAGTCTTTTCATGAGATAGCTCTGAAACCAAGACCAGCGATCACCGTACATGCCGACGCTTCAAGAAGTTCATTATGTGGAACAGATGGATGAAATGCTTTGGCAAAGTCCAAATAAATCATATTAAATTGAGAATTAATGTGACCAGCTCACTAATGGCTGCTATGTAATGGCTGCTATGTGTAAGGTATCAGTATTTGCTGCAATGAGGAGTGCCAGAAGAAAACCAAGTTGTCACCATAGCAGATTATCATCTGTGTGAATATACTGTACTTTCACTCAATCAAGTTGGCTTTCTCTCTCCTTTATTCCTACCCCCTCCTTATATACGGTGCCTCATTTAACATTGCCATGTTGCGTAGTTGGCGGGTGAAGCGAGCCCTGCAAGGAGTTGGAAGGAAAACTTGATATTGCCACATGGGCATTCATTATACTAAAAATAGGAACGGGACGTCTGTCTTAAATAATGCAAAAAAATCTTCTGCGATTTTTTTTTTGTCAACTTAGCTGACGAAGAACTGGCTGCACGGGAAGTGAGAATGGCGCTGCTTATGCAGAATTTTTTTAAAGGCAAATATATGTTCCATCCAATTTATGAATCTGCCCAATCTATAGATTGTGCTGCACAATCTATGAATGCCAATCTATTGCCTGCCAATCAATACACTTCAAAACATGGTAGCATATTAACACCCTTTGCAACAGATTCATAGATTGGATGGAACGTAACTTTATTATCGACTAGTTATACTGAGCGAGTGTGCAAGCCAAATATCCAAACCCACCCACACAATATGGGATAGTCGACGGGAATTTACAAAGACCGTGCTACTCCCACGAAAAGAGGAGAAGGGAGAAGAGCTGTTTGTGAGGCAAGTTTCTTGACTATAGCAGTTGTGCGAGTGTTCGTGGGTATTACAAGAGCAATATTCTTCAAATATCTTTCTTTGCTCTAGCTACACTTGCCATGTCACTTAGTTCTTTATCACTTTTTTCTACATCATTACACTCTCAGTTGCAATCATCACTTTCTCTGTTGCAAAGGGTGTTAATATGCTACCATGTTTTGAAGTGTATTGACTGGCAGGCAATAAATTGGCATTCATAGATTGTGCAGCACAAGCCCATCTTGCCTGCCAATCAATATGTTCCATCCAATCTATGAATCTGCCCAATCTATATATTGTGCAGCACAATCTATGAATTCATAGATTGTGCTGCACAATCTATGAATGCCCATCTTGCTGCCAATCAATACACTTCAAAACATGGTAGCATATTAACACCCTTTGCAACAGAGAAAGTGACTGAGAGTGTAATGATGTAATACCCACGAACACTCGCACAACTGCTATAGTCCCCAAATGTAGAAAAACTTGCCTCACAAACAGCTCTTCTCCCTTCTTCTCTTTTCGTGGGAGTAGTGCGGGCTTTGTAAATTCCCGTCGACTATCCCATATTGTTTGGGTGGGTTTGGATATTTTGCTTGCACACTAGCTCAGTATAAAGTCGATAATAAGTACTGGTCGATATGTTCCATCCAATCTATGAATCTGTTGCAAAGGGTGTTAATATGCTACCATGTTTTGAAGTGTATTGATTGGCAGGCAATAGATTGTCATTCATAGATTGTCCTGCACAATCTATAGATTGGGCAGATTCATAGATTGGATGGAACATATTGACTGGCAGGCAATAAATTGGCATTCATAGATTGTGCAGCACAATCTATGAATGCCTGCCAATCAATACACTTCAAACATGGTAGCATATTAACACCCTTTGCAACAGAGAAACTGAGAAAGTGATGATTGCAACTGAGAGTGTAATGATGTAGAAAAAAGTGATAACTGTACTGAGAAAAAGTTCAACATGGACTTGGCAGATAAAGAACTAAGTGACATGGCAAGTGTAGCTAGAGCAAAAAAAGATATTTGAAGAATATTGCTCTGTCAAAAAAAGATATAATGCAGAGTTTGTAATACCCACGAACACTCGCACAACTGCTATAGTCCCCAAATGTAGAGAAACTTGCCTCACAAACAGCTCTTCTCTTTTTGTGGGGAGTATTGCGGGCTTTGTAAATTCCCGTCGACTATCCCATATTGTGTGGGTGGGTTTGGATATTTGGCTTGCACACTTGCTCAGTATAACTAGTCGATAATAAGTACTGGTCGATATGTTCCATCCAATCTATGAATCTGTTGCAAAGGGTGTTAATACGCTACCATGTTTTGAACTGTATTGATTGGCAGGCAATAGATTGGCAGGCCCTGGATTGGCATTCATAGATTGTGCAGCACAATCTATAGATTGGGTGCCAATCTAGATTGTGCTGCGATTGGGCAGATTCATAGATTGGATGGAACATATATACAGTACATAGGTAGATGGGATGATTCAAAGTTAATAAAGTTAGATCAACATCAGGAGCTCATATGGGGAGCCAGTTCATCCAGAGAGATGAGTTCCCTCACCCACAGGGTTATGGCTAATAGAAGATACTGATTTTGATGACTGTTTTATGGTTGTAGACTTGTGCATTCGATCACTTGAGAGAACTATGCTTATAAAGAAGCTAAATGGTTCAATATGAATATGCCTGATATCAGAAATCTTAACAGAAATAGCAGATTTTAGATTGTGGTAATTTATTTCACAAGGAATCCTTCCCAAAATAACAAGCAGGCCTCTGTGCACACTGTACTGACCAAGTAGTTTGCCATGAATGCTCAGTTTGGCTTAATCATACTGGAAATTATGGTGACTGCATTGGCGAAGAGGATAAATGTGTCTCTCTGTGTAGTGTGTGCACATGTGCGTGTATGTGCGTGCATGCTGCACGCGCGTGTGTTAAAAATAATGTTACCAATCTTTCTTTAATAGTCTTAATTTATAACACTTGGAAAGGAGAGAGAGAAGCACACACATGAGGGCTTGGACAATAAATCTGGAATTAGAACCAGCATCAACTCAAATCAAGACAAAACTTGGCTAAGTCTCTGTAAATTCCTTACTATCATACCTTAACTCTATCTAGCAAAGTTAGTTACGCATTGAAAATCATTATGTTCAAAATCAACCATAACTCTAGTTGATTTCTTATTGCTAGCTAGTGGTGTCATCCACCATCAGAAACTTCCTTAGGCTCAGTGAAACTACTACACTCTATCTGTCCATGTTTCTACAAGGGAAGGAGCGCCACAAAAGTATGCAAACCTTGAAGATTGGAGTTAATTAAGGGGGGTCGATTGCATTTTTATTTTTATTTTTTTAACTTGTGGTTACAACTTTAGAGCTCCGTAGATTCTGCAAACTTCATGGTATGGACTTGATATATGTAGCTCAAAAGATAGGTCTCTCTGTGTGCTCTCTTTTGATACTAAACTATGTTTCATAGGTATAACTATAGGCAAGTTACTACCCTAAAGTGGAGGAACCTCAAAAACCTGCATCCCAAAAACCTCATCCAGAATTACTCCGGATTGCTAAGTGTAAATTGGTACGAGTGGCTAGAGGAAGCCCTAGAGCAGGGATTCTCAACCAGGGGTAAATTTACCTCCCTGGTGGTAAAAAATGACATGGCATGGGGTATTACCTGGTAATTGAGTAAGGAAAAGTGAATATAAGGCTTGTAGACCTCTAAGCAGGTTGGTATATATAACTTACCTGAGGTTATTATAATTATTCACGCTACTGCCTTTGGTCTGTGATTGTCATTGTTTTACTATTATGTCTGGGAAAGTTTTCACATATCCATTCATGAAAATCTCATTAAAAACCAAAATGTCTATTTACTATAGCTAGCTCATTATAGCTCAGAGAAAACAGCTAGTTGAAGCTAGCTTACAATAGCTCAATAGTTCAGCTGCTGGACATCAGAGAACAACCATGGTATTATAACATATGAATTATGGCTACTAGGTCTATTAATATACTACCTTTGACCTTAGTCTCAGGTAGTATATATATTAGTTGAATAGACCTAGCAGTCATAGTTTATATATTACATTCTTTTCAGATTTTGTCATGTCCAAGAAACATACATACCTGGATTCATATGTACAATATGGCTTTGACTTCATTGTTGTGGATGGTGTGGAGAAGCCTCAGTGTCTGCTGTGCTCAAAAGTCTTGGAAATGGATCACTGAAACCTTCAATACTGAAACAGCATCTGGAAGCTACACATCCTGCCCGTGTATCTAATGACCGTGCTAAATTTGAGGTAAAGAGAGCTAGGTTTAGGGCTGCAGGAACACTGCCTACACTTGGCTTCATATCTAAGAAGAAACCAATGTTTGCAGCTTCCTATTATGTAGCGCAGCGAATAGCAAAGGCAATGAAACCTCATGACATTGCCGAGAAGCTTGTGCCTTAGACATGGTTGAACATAGAAGCAAAACAGAAGATTCAAGACATTCCCCCACAATTCATCGACGTATTATTGAAATGTCTCAAGATATTTGTCAACAAGTTATTGAACAGAGCCCAGCAAAAATGTCTTTGCAACTTGATGAATCCTGTGATGTTGCAAATTTGTCACAACTTCTTGTTTTTGTCCATTACATATGTGGAAAAGAACTGAAGAATGAATTTCTCTTCTGTGAACATCTCCAACAAACCACAAAGGCTACTGATATAATGCAGAAAACACAAGACTTCTTTGAAAGTAATAATCTCACATGGGACATTGTTGGTTCAATCTGTACTGATGGAGTGCCAGCCATGATGGGAGTGAGATCAGGCTTCACTGCACTTGTGAAGCAAAAGGTGATAATAACACATTGTGTTCTTCATAGACACGCATTGGCTGCAAAAATGCTTCCTGAAAATCTGAAAATGGTTTTGCAGAAAGTTGTCAAGGCTGTTAGTGCCCGAGCACTGAATCACCGTTTGTTCAAAGCTTTTTGTGATGAGGTGGGCTCTGAGAATTCAACTCTTTTGCTTCGTACTGAGGTGAGGTGGCTTTCACGTCTTAATCGTGTGTTTGAGCTCCGTACTGAGGTAGAGATTTTTCTTCGTGACTGAGATTTGAAAACTTTGCTGATCTCAAATTCATCGCTTGTTTAGGGTACCTCTCAGATATATTTACCCATCTTAACCAAGTCAACAAACAACTCCAGGGAACATCAGTAACCATTGTTGAAGCAAGTGAAAAGAAGACAGCAAAGCTGGACTTATGGGCACGAGGAATTCAAATTTAACTTGGATGAGGTCATTAGTGAAAGACCTAGTGAGATAAATGAAGACATCACAGATCATTTGAAAATCTGGAAGGAAAACTTCACTGGCTACTTTTTCAAAAGACATGATTCCTACAGACAGATGGATAATAAGACCTTTTGCCACTGAACTGTTAGATGATGAACCCAGCAAAAGATGAGCGATTGATCTGCTAATTTAGAGAAGAATTTGAAAAGGTTGGTGTTGATTTTTGGATAAAACTCACTGATTCATTCCCACTTCTTACTCAGCATGCCTTCCAAGTGATTCTTCCTTTTG
The DNA here is from genome assembly GCA_028752905.1 of Cladorhizidae sp. MBARI D1340-BT2. Taxonomy (NCBI): domain Eukaryota; kingdom Metazoa; phylum Porifera; class Demospongiae; order Poecilosclerida; family Cladorhizidae; species Cladorhizidae sp. MBARI D1340-BT2. Next base: position 17,327,809 of record JAQNBH010000015.1, read on the forward strand.
TCACTACATACTTATGTGAATCAGGGTTCTCAACTTTAGTATATAGCAATGAAGACAAAGGCCAGGAATCGCTTGAAAATCAATGACGATATGAGAGTAACGTTGTCATCAACAGCTCCTGGAATAAATAAACTGGTTGACTCAATGAATCAGCAGGTTCTTTTTTTAGTGATAGGAATGGACTAGGACTACATAATTTCTTTCTTTATCAAAGTATATTACTATATTTTATGCAAAACCAAGATAATATATGTGTTTTCTTATCTTGTTACTTTTCTGTGCCTTTGTGATGGCTATGCATTTTTTGTATGGGAGTAAGGGGGTATACATCAGGCTGAGGGGGTAAATGATGGAGGAACGGTTGAGAATCCCTGCCCTAGAGCATGCAATCACCTTTTTCATTAGGCGTTAAAATTTTAGTACGACGCGCGGGTGGAAAATTATTTGGGTTTCCTCTAGCCATTTTTGCACTTACAATCTGGAGTTATTCTGAATGAATGCAGGGGCCCTCCAATTTAGGGTCTATTAACTTGTTATACCTATTTTAGTAGAACCACAGAGGACCTATCTTTTGAGCTATATATGAAGTTCATACCATGAAGTTGGCAGAATATACGGAGCTCTAAAGTTGTAACCACAAGTTTAAAATATTTTAAAATGCAATCGACACCCCATGCAAACCTTGAAGATTGCAGTTAAAGCTTGAAATGGACACTAAAGTGTGCCACTCTCAACACAATGGAGTACTTGAGAAGCTGTGAGAGAGCTATAGCTACAACCTCATCTTAGCTGTAACTACTGCATTGTTCCAGGCATAACCCAAAGAAAGACATCATCAGATAAACTACTAAGCACCCACAGCTTAGGTTAGCTTGAGCTATGCCATAACTTACTTGTAGATTTCTTGTTGTTTGCCATGTTTCAACTGAAGCATTTGTCAACAAAGCAGTCTTTTTGCTATGCTATTGGGAATCAACCCAACTTTGGGTGCATGTATGGAACTCATGACTTTCGTATGGTGCAGTGGAGAAAGAGAGAGGCGCGGGAAATTAATCAATAAATTAGAAATATTTTCACCACTATTGGTGTGGCCAGTGGTAGAGCAAAAGAAGATTCCGCAATCCAAGAGTGCTGATTCAGCATCTGTAAAAAAGAGGTTGTATTCATTTCATGCACTCAGAAATTATATATGTGTTTCTTAATGGTCCTGAGTAAATTTAAGTTCATTATCGAGAAAGTCATTAAATTTTTATCATTAGATGCACGTGCCTATTTACACATAGACACATGCATCATTATTCATTAGTACCTATAATTTTATTGAAGGTCTGTGCTGATAACTACTGTCACAAAAGGAGAAAAACACCTGATTAATACTTGAAAAATGTACATTGGCTTGCTGACTCAGCCCAGTTGCGTGCTGTTTCTATCACAAGCTTCTGAAGAAACCAACTCACGTCACTTTTTGGAAGGTAAAATGTGCAGAGGCTTGCTGACTCAGACTTATATACAAGCATATACACAAGCATATTCACCTATTTTTGTGTGTTTTAATAGGTTGGTCATTAGGTTGGTCATTGCAATGCATTGGACAGTTTTTAGTCTTATGGTATATAGTAAAATTATGTATGCAAGTTATGTGTGTGTGTGTGTGTGTGGAGGGAGGGAGGGGAAATAGATAAATGAATAGAAGATCTTGATAAATTTCACAGTTTGTAACATTTTTTTTTTGGGGGGGGGGTGACTTCCAGTTTACTATCTATATGGGCACACAGAAAATGTTTTTGCTGTTTGACTCTGTATGAAAAAGAAGAAAAAAATTGCATCTACAAATTTTTCCCTTCAATAAAGATTACATACTACTGTAACTAGAATCAGTGCAGCAAGTGAGTGAAGATGCAGTGGGAGTCAAGGGTTCACTTCATGAGAAGCCCAGAAAAAAATAGGACTTATTTTGCTCTAACATGAAAGAACATTTTGGAGGTAAAATATATGATTTAGATGAAGGTTCAAAGGTTAACTTTAGGTGAAAAGTTAAACAAAACCAACATTTGTAAAGAGATCATAATTTTTTTTTAACACCTAAAGGTTCAAAGGTTCATAAAGTCTGAAGAACCCATTCATATTTAGGACAGATAACATGTTCGTATTTATTATTTAGGACATACTGCCATGCGCAACAATCAACTCTCCTGTTCAACTCCCCTGTGGGGATTTGCTCCACTCTGATAATTAATGCTCCCTCATAAATCAAATATAAGGATAATGCAGAGTTAATGTAAAGAACTTAGTCTTTTCTCTAAAGTAAGAGACCTTACAGTTTAGTGAACACAGATAGCATTTTGTTGGTTATAATAATCACTATAGCAATCTGTGGCTGACACAATATAAATTTGGTGCAGATAAATTAAGCCTGATAGAGATGCTATATTTTGTCAGAGAGTTTTGACCAGTTCAGATTTCTGGGGATGATAATATCAGGTTACTTCAAGATAGAAAGATCATTATTTACAGCTCGTGATGATCTATGCAACCAAGAGAACTTGGTTTGTGAACAGGATGTTGGAAGTTTTGTTATGGATTGTTCCTTCTGATGTTTAAAAGGACTACAAGAAGAGGGGAGATTGGTCTAGAATTGGAAATTGATGAAGGCCACCTTTAAGGATCAAAGTCAAATTAGATGATCTGGTTATCTGTGACTTTTGTGTCGGAGAGATATACGTTTAGAATTGAGATGATCATGTATGGCCTCATCAATTCCTCATCCATCTGGCTAGAGACATGACATGGTCCAGTGGCAATATACAATACGATGTATGTGTGTGTGTGTGTGTGTGTGTGTGTGTGGCTCTTGGAAACTTCATATGTAGATTGGTGGGTGGAATGGAGCAAGAAGAAAAGAACTTTACATGATGTTTCACTTTACTTGCAAAAGTAGAGGCTTTGATTCTGAGTTGAGATCCACATTCTATTCAATTTTGGAGAGAGTTTACATTAGCCAACCAAAAGTCTTTGTATGAGTTAATTAAGGCATAAACGTCCTGGAAGAAATTGGATTTGTTATGATATGTTATGCTACAGAGCTGCATAACAAGGCTGTCTCTAGTCACTCATCTTTATAGCTGATGAAGTCAAAATGTCGTGAGAGTAAATTTCAAGTTGATTATTGAGAAGGTCATTATAATTTCATTGTGCTAACTGAGAGTTCTTTGAGAATATATATATTTTGATGTAAGTAAGGAAGATAACCTCAGGTGAGAGTAACTCAAGTGGTATTATGCATTTTATATGCTCCATTAATCATTTTACACCAAAAATGATATTTAGTGGTTACAAAGAAAGTTGGGATTAACTGTAATTTATTCCTTAAAGCTTATCTACTCTCATGGATTGAATTCAGATTATACCATGGAATAATGATCTCTCTGATCATGGAATAATGATCTCTCTGATCACATGTAACCACCCCCCCCCCCCCCCCCAGCACTGAGAAATAGTATTGGATGGTTGATGCACCTTAATGGTCATTTCTAGTTCATGGAGGACTTCAAAATCTGTAAATATAGATACAAGAGGACCTGCCGTTTCAATTTTAGCTTAACTACTGTAGGTCCAATTGTATTGTACTTAGAGAAGTTGCTGAAGTACCTAAATAGCAATGCTTCTCCCTTATCTCTCCCTACCCTGACAGACAATACTTTATTAACAGTTTCCTATCATCCAGTGACTCAGATAGTCATGTTTCACAAATGGCCCACATTGGTGATGTGAATGTGCTTTTCATCCCCACCATCTGCTTCTACTGCTGGAGTGGCATTGTTTCAATTGGACATTGACGATCTGTGATTAGCTAGCTGCAAATGAAGTTGGGCTAAGAAGCTATCCTAACTTATACCACGGTCAGACCGTCATCAACAGAGGTGTTATCTTCTCCAGCTTAGCTATCTGTCTGGCTTAGCCATGAGCAATGCAACAAAGTTCAGCCACACTCCCAACAATGCCAGACCTCCCAACCTTGGCAGATATTTTCCCTGGACAATGAGTTATTTCCCTGGACACCCCTTCCCACAAACAGTGTACTGTATATTATAGCTACTGAGCAACATAAAATTTGAAACCAACAATACTAGCTAGCTACTATATACTTACTAGCTAATGAAAAATGCAAGGTTAGTTACTGCCAGACCCAAATCATTCTGACTGAGACAGCGTGGTAGTTTTTCTTAAACTTCTGCAAGTTGCAGTCTTTACTGATCGAAGGAAATCAGCAGAAAGAAGATGGCTACTGTCAAAACAAGGTTTGCTGTTGTTGATTTTTGGCATTGAGTAAATCACAAACTGTTGAAGGAAGGACACTCTTTGGTCAGTTACAATTTTTCTAACCATGCTGAAAAGCCTTTCCGGATCAACATTGGAATGTGAAAGTACCAAGACCATTTTAGCAAGCTGTGAAAGCACACCAAATCTGTGACTTTCATGGTCAGATACACACTTCACTTCAGACATAGCAGCCCAAAAATAATCAGTGGCCTTGCTGTTTTCTTTACTAGGACTAAATGTTGGAAGTTAGCATGTTCGAAAATCTTGAAATTCAATAGTGAGTGTATCCATCTCATCTGTAGAAAATGATGTAAACCGAGTTGCGAGATTGATAATACCACTGGTAGATATTTTTGTGCGATTGCGTGGGTCAAGAATGCTAGTTTTTTGATGACTTTATCTTCAAATGGAAACTTATCAAGCATTTTTTTGACACTTGTTTCATAAAAAGCAAGAAAAATTTATGCTCACTAATGATTTTCCAGCAACTGCATCTTCAAGTTCGTATTGTAGATGTACCAATACCAAGTTCATCATTTTCAACTTGATTTTGTTGCTCAAAATATTAGATCTTAGTGATATCATGATCAACAGCACTATTGTTTATAACTTCAGGTTTGATAAAGTTACTCATGTATCCTTGAAGCATGATTGAAGTGAGCTAATATGACTTGCACTTGTTTGCAAGGCAACAGTAAACTTGTTGAGAGGCTTTAAAGCGAATGATACAAAGTGCCCGGGTCCTTTACAGTTTGTTAATTCGATGAACACGCTAATTGGCTGCTGTACTTTCGGCTTCAAGATCAAAATAAGCATAAAGAGCAGGCCATTAATTTGTCAATTAGCAGCGCTCCAAACTTAGCCAGCGTGTGGAACAATACTTCAATTTTTTTTTAGTGGTTTGATATCTGCTATTTCAGAGTATTCAGCCCATCTTTTTGCAGAGTATTTGAAGTGATAACAAATGTCTATGAGAAGGCTATCAACAGATACTAGAAGTTTTTTTTAAGCCTGCGGTAGCACATAGAGCAGCAAGATGGCAAGTGCAACCAAGACTTGGTTGTTTTTCCTTAATTCTGCTCAGGACAGAATTATTTTTCCCAACCATTATACTGAAGCTGTATCTGATGTATAGCCAATCACATTAGACCATGGGATTTTATGACATTCTAATTCCTTTGATAAAGCATCAAACATCGCTTGGGCAGTAGCCACATTACAAACTGGCATTGCTAAGAATTGTGAGATAGCAGAGTGTGCACTTTCATCCCAAAATCTTACCATTATATCTGTACATCTTGATCATTATCCCCATCGCAAAGGATAGTGAAAGGAGATGATGCACAGGCTTCGATTACATTTTCATTGAGTGCAGGAGCAAGAGCATTTTTATTGATGACTTGTGTCTTTGTTGCTCCACAAGCAAACCCTTCAGCTATTTTACTATCTGGGAACATATTTTTACACAGTTTTGTGAAGTGGTCTCGAGCAGAAAATGCTAAGTTATGCTCTGCTATGAATATTGTGAAATACAATTCAACAAGTGACTGAGATAGCAAGGATGTCATTGTAGCTTGATTTGTGAAAGCTTTGGTACCATCTTTATGGCGTTTACTCTCCATATGTCACTTGACTTCACATAATCCTCCACCACCCACTGAGAGATCGATTGCACAGATGTTGCAGTGGGCATAACTTGGTCCCTTTCAACTTAATGACATGTTGTAGCATGTCCATTCATCTTTCCACTTTCAGATTCTCTTTAGCTTCTTCTGAGGTGGTGGTTCAGCAACTAAAACAGCTGGTGATCTGGTGCTAAAGCATGCAGCGCTTTGACCACAATGTAATCATGGCATCTCATTTTTACCACACAAAAATGAAATGTGTATATTGGACCTTGATCATTAATGGGTGAGAATCCCTGGACAAATGTAACAAATCCCTGGACCCCTGGACAGAATCTTGAAAAGGCTAAATCCCTGGACAGTTGGCATCCCTGACGGTTGGGAGATTTACAATGCACAAGCTCGGCACGCTCCCTGGACCCAGCAATGCAAGTTCCTAATTGACTCCTTTTACAGGTTCCAGACCACCTCAAGTCGGTCTTCCGCTCACGCCTACAAACTCAATCAGCACTCTTACAGAGAGCTGCCCCGCCCAATAACTCAAATTCGTATTTAAGCAGTCGCTCAGTCTCCAACCATCTTGTCAACTCGTCATCGCAGTGTGCAACATTCTTGTCATCGCAGTGTGCAACTATCTAGTCATCATTATGTGGAGCTCTAACGTCGTCAAATTTTGGCAAGGAGTCGTGGAAATAACACTGAGAGTTGTCTGCCTAGTAAGTTACTTGTTTCATCCGTCCCATAGTAGGCAAGCTGGGATGATTTTTGTTGTTGTTGTTGTTGTTGTTGTTGCTGTTGCTGTTTTTGTTTTGTGTGTGTTTGTATGAGTGTGTGTGTGTGTGTGTGTGGTTTTGCTTATTTTATTATTATATATATAAAATTATTGGGAGGAAATAGAGAGCAAGAGCAGTTTATGTCGGTAGCTACAATATTGAAAGGTTATGTTGGAGCAGAGAGGTGGCACTATGAGAACATTGCAACAAAAATGATTTTAAGTTTGTGGAAAAAAATGAAGTTGGTGTTTAAATTGAGCACAGGTTTTTACAGGACAAAAAAGTTTTAATGAAAGGGTGTGTAGTGCTGGTGTCAGTGCAGTGTTGGTGTCAGTGTAGTGTTGGTGTCAGTGCAGTGTTGGTGTCAGTGTAGTGTTGGTGTCAGTGCAGTGTTGTGTCAGTGCAGTGTTGGTGTCGTCAGTGTAGTGTTGGTGTCAGTGCAGTGTTGTGTCAGTGCAATGTTGGTGTCGTCAGTGCAGTGTTGGTGTCAGTGTAGTGTTGGTGTCAGTGCAGTGTTGGTGTCAGTGCAGTGTTGGTGTCGTCAGTGCAGTGTTGGTGTCAGTGTAGTGTTGTGTCAGTGCAGTGTTGTGTCGCAGTGTTGGTGTCAGTGTAGTGTTGGTTTCAGTATTGTTGCTTCGGTTTTGTGGTCTGGTGTTATCTGGATGGGGGGGGTTAGGGGGGTTAGGGGGGTTAGGAGATTAGGACAAAACTGAAGTGTGTGCATGGCCTTTGAGCATGGGGAATTCTCCCAGCTTCAGTTTTGTGGGAATTGATTGCAAACTGTATTACAATGACCTTTTCAATAATCAACTTGAATTTTTACTCTCTCGATGTTAACTGTGCTCTTGTGCAACGTTTGTCTTTATTGCCATTCCTCATCCAAGGTCATAAGTTGGACATAATGTATGCTCAAAATACTAGCTAGAACATAGGTTGACTAGACGACAACACCGTCTAGATTTTTACAGGAAGGAAATGTAGAGCTTGTGTTCTCTAACAACAAGGAATGAGATTAAAGAGCTGATAAGCGAATAATATATCACACATAAGGTGAGAGCAGGAAGTGCCCAACAGGAAACATGCCAGGAGAAAATAATAAATTAGAGTTCCTGAGCTGCATCACAACATTGTGATGGGAAGACAAAAAGTGGACATGTCCAGAGACAGAGCTGGGAAGCTTAGATGGCTAATGAGACAATTTAGATGGCAAGAGAGAATAGTCGTATACAATGCCTAGCCTTTTTTAGGAGGTATTCTTGTTCTATAGCTAGTGTATGTCGTATGTCACAATTTTACTTTGCAAAGACTAAAATAGTGTGCAGAAAAGGCAGCACAAACTCTGTGGTATTGCATTAATCAAGTATATATCAAGTATAAATTATAACAACCAGGGGCACCTCTCAGCATTGTTATTACATGACTGGCTACCTAGGGTGATAGTCAGAGTAGCTTATGTATAACAACTTTGGGGGGGGGGGGGGGGGGATGATATAATGAAATGAAATTAGTATGTGTTAAAAACTTGTGTTGTTTAATGTGATCCCAGCCACGTGTAAATGATACTACATTCTACAAATTGGATCAACACCCCACTGGGTGTAAGCAGGTTGAAGTAGGTTGACAATATGGGGCTACAAACTGGATCAACATCACTCTGGGTTGAGGCAGGTTGATGTAGAATCACAGAAGACTTTGCAACTATAATGAATGTCCTGCTCTGAAGAAGCACCACACAGATGCCCTCATGCTTATTTGACAGTCAATGTTTGTGGCATATTTTTATATTTCATTTGTGTGTGTATGTAGGTACTCATCCTCATCACATTCATATGTCTGGTGGATGCAGCACGTGCCCTCAATCATAGGACACCTTTTAATCCCATCGAGAATCTTCGGTTTGAGACTCGCTCTTCTTTGGGCTGGCTCCTCTTTCTTACCATCATCGACATTCCAATCGCTATAATCTTTTTGGTTCTTCGATTCCTCGACACCAGGGTTGTCCAGAACAATCTCAAAATTATCTTGTGTATTGTAAGTAAGGGAATTTACATGATCCATCAGTACAAATGCTGAAAGTCGGGCTTTCTTAAGGTTTGTGGCAAATGTCACTTTTGTGTGCTGGAGAGCTCGACTAAATTCCTTAAGGTGTTGTCATAGTCTGAACTGCTTACACCATTAGGGCATGAAGGTTCATACAAATGTTGTATGGTATAGAAAAAGGATTACTCTTTACAAAATGAGTCCTAACTAAATAGCTCTCTTTTTTAAACTAAAAACACAGCATTGTAGTTTTGCCTAGGTGGTCTTAAATCCGTCACCTTTGGCTAAGGATTTTAGGAGTTAGCTATGATAGTTGAGATACGTTATTAGCATGGGGTCATAATTACAAGCCATATCTCCACAAAGAGAGCAACTAACAGCAGTAAAACAGGACGAGAAAAATAAAACAGCTGTCGCAATATACGGACAAAGGTATACAGGTGGAAATTATATAGTCACAAATGGTCTTCCAAGTGTTGAAAAAAATATTCTTTTAAGTAGTCCTATATATTATGTTGTGACAATTTCTTTTGTACTCATGTCATTAACAACTGCTGGTCTAGCGATATCTGGTACCGGCACTGTGCAATACTGTACCCATGTCTATCAGCTGGCCACTGCTGGTCTAGCAATTGCTGGCACTGACACTGAGTACTACTCTACACATGCCTATCGGTCACTGCTGATCTAGCAATCTCCGGTACTGTATCCATGTCTATCGGCTGGCCACTGCTGGTCTAGCAATCACTGGCACTGACACTGAGTAGTACTGTACATGCCTATCGGTCAGCAATCAATGCTGTACTCATGTCTATCAGCCACTGCTGGTCTAGCAATCACTGACACTGCATATCATATGCTTTCTATTGACTTCAGGATATTGCAGTGAATATTCTGCTTTCACATGGCATCGCTTGTGGGGCTGTTCTCTTGGCAACACATGGAACAAGTTGGAAGGTGTGGAGGAGCAGAGGCTCAGATGAGCTAAATTCCCTGTATTATTTAAAGGAAATCGTCTTTTCAATTGGAGCATCATCGGTGAGCACATAAAATATAGCGAGTGTTTCTTACAGTCCTAGCAGTTAGCAGTAGATTTCAGTAAAAACACCAACACTATTATTATTGTTGTTGTGTTGTCATTGTTGTTATTGTTATATGATTATTATTATTGTTTTGTTATCATTATTGCTGTTGTTTTATTGTTATTTTTGTTATTGTTTACTTGCTGACTTTATTTCAAATTGTTGGTATAAGTCATAGTGGCAAAAATGCACATGAGCTATATATATTGCAGCTTTTGAGCTAAAAGTTGTTAAACTTGCAGAGAAATGTGGGAACAGAGAACAGAAGAGCTGAAAGTGACTGAGTACAGAGTCAAAGCAGAAAGCTAACTAGACTGGATAGAAAAGTGCTGCCATGATGAGCCAGATCAGATTGAGCTGAGGCCATAGGTTAGTCCTGCTCCTGTCCTGTAGTCTTGGTAAGCAGATACTTTACCAATCACTACCATTGGCAATGCTATTAAAAACTGGCCCACCTCGCGTGCAAATAGCCTTGATATTGAATTAGCTGTTCGTTGAAGTTCCATGTATTGCTTACTAGGGTACAATTCAGGCCTTGTATGCTCCACAGGGGTTTTAGCTCAAGGGTAGAGCGTGGTCTTTGCATGACTAGGGTACAAGTTCGAGCCTTGTTATGCTCCACAGGGGTTTTAGCTCAAGGGTAGAGCGGGGTCTTTGCATGACTAGGGTACAAGTTCGAGCCTTGTATGCTCCACAGGGGTTTTACCAGAAATAATTTAAATTCGAGGGGGCCGGAAGACCAATAAACCAATTATTTATTAGAAAAAACCCCGGTTATCACCTCGGACCCCATTTATAGTTGGAGTAAATACGTAATTATTTCACCGGGTGCCCGGCTTTTGGCCTTTTCGGCTCAAAATCCACGTGAACCCCTAACTCGTGCTACTAATTGTCGCTATAAAACCGGCAAAATACCTAAACCCATTATAAAAAATAAGCGAATACTGCTCACATATATTGTGTAAAATAAGAAACTACATCTAAATGTGGCATTTAAATACAATTGGAATCAAACCAATCCCCTCCGGGTTAAAAGCCCGTAGCTCTACCAATTGAGCTATATACCCAAAACCAAAATAAATGTTGATATAAAATCAGATCCCCTCCTCCCGCAGGATAAAAAAAAGCGGTGTTAAAATTTCAATCGGTTAATAACATCGTAATCCACCCAGCTAATACAGGTAAGGATAATAATAGGTAAGGATAATAATAATAAAATTGCCGTCACTAAAATTGATCCAACAAATAATGGCATTCTATCGATGGTTATCACAGGCGCCCTCATATTTATTATTGTAGTTATAAAATTCATTGCCCCATCATGGTCTTGCTTTAGGCACCTCATCAATACATAAAAATAAACAAAAATAATCACACCACATCAACAAAATGCCAATATCAAGCCACTGCCTCAAACCCCAAATAATGATGTTTGGTAAATTGAAAATTTATTAATCTATATAAGCAAATTAGTAAAAATGTACTCCTAATTAAAACGTGCCCACCATGCGCCCCTGTTGTGACAAAAAAAAGTAAAACCATACACTGAATCAGATATTGTAAAAGGGGCGTAATAATACTCCATTCCCTGTTAACTAGTAAATATTAACCCCAATATAGCCAAACTTTTTCGGGCTTCTTTTCTTTTGCCACTAATTAGCCCATGGTGGGCCCAGGTCACCGTTGCACCAGAACTTAGTAAAATAGCCGATTAAGATTATCAAGGGCAATAAACTATAAAACTCCAGACGATTTTAGTCCCTTGAAAAATAAATATATTTAGAAAACAACCCAAAACACACTCTATTATACACATAAATTGAGTACCACGCAGATATCACTATCCCCGTCGAAGCCAACAAACCCGCTAAAATACTATACTCAAAAGCCGCCAATAAAGACAAAAACTCACCGATAAAGCTAGAACTTAAAGGATAGAAGCGTTCGCCAAAACTAAAATCAACAATAACATACCAAACAACGGCATAGTTATAACCATCCCACGATAATATTTTATTAAACGAGTTCGATATCGGTCATATAAAAAAGTAATTGCCATAAATAAAGCTGAACTCACTAAACCACGAGCTAACATTAAAAAAAATAGCAGCTACTAAACCCTGAATTGTATGGCTAAAAACCCAGCTAATCCCATATGAGCCACTGAAGAATAAGCAATTATACGCTTTAAATCTACCTGCCGACAAGTAGTTAAACCTCCATAAATAATCGCAAATAAACTCAAACTCATAATTAAAGGGGGGGAATATTCGGAGGCGTCGGGAAATAAAGCCCACAAAAACCTTAAAGCCATAGCCCCCTAATTTTAATTAAAAAACCCGCTAAAATCACAGAACCCGCCACAGGGGCCTCCACATGCGCCTGGGGTAATCAAATATGAAAAGGTATTTTGGGGATTTTAAATGCTAAGTATTGAGTTGCAAATAAAGATAAAGAAAATGTTAATATATAGCTAAACTTTTTAAAAAACCTCAAAAAACCTCAAAAAACTAAGCCTTTTTCTATTTTTAAACAACATAAAATTTGATAATCAATCCCTAATAGCATAAAAACTGAACCCAGAAAAGTATAAAAAAATAATAAGAAGCCTTGATTTTCTCCTCCCTCGAACCCCAAATACCAATTATTAAAAACATAGGAATTAAAATCCCCTCAAATAAGATATAAAACCCAACTAAATCTAATACTGTAAAAAACCCTATTAATTCTTCTATAAACAACAAACATAATAGAAACTCCTTTATCAAAAACTTGATCGACTTTAAACTTATTAAAACACTAATAGGTATTAATAAAGCCGTCAATATTATATATCCCATCAACCCCTAAAACAATAACCCCGAATTCCGGCTCTACACTAGGCATCCACTCTAACCGGTGAGAACCACTTGAAATTGCCCCGCCCCATCAAAAGAGGACCATAAAAGAATAGTCCCAATGTCAATACAGACCATTCTAAGCCTACTTTCCATAAACGCATTATCTCATTTCTAGAGGTTATTAACCGATTAAGCGCCGACTTTCCTAGTACCCGCGGTAAAATAATTAACGATTTAATTACTAATTTTTCTCTCGAAGGACGTCGGCACAGGAAACCTCGTTCATATGCAAGCCCAGTGATTGCTCTACATCCTGATTTTTGAATGAAACCCAAGGGCCAAATATCCAGCATTTGGCTAGCTTTTCAAAATTGAACCATTTATTTACCATATATTTTGGCATATTCATATAATTTGACACAGAATCAAGACAATAACAATCCTAAAACATCCTTAAGACAAAACCTTTTGATCAGACAATATATGAATCAAATATTTGAATAGAAAAAGTATGTGTGTGTGGGTAGAATGTGGGTGATGAAGAATGAAGGAGAGTGAGAGAGTAGCATTGTAATACATGTTGTGTGTGTGTGTAGAAGGGCTCTATCAACACTTCCCAGGCATCTATATAGAACACAAAGACACAACAATAGAGAAAAATGCATTATTAGACAAGTATCCAGACTTTACCAAGAGGCACGCACATACATCATACACAACATATTTCACGGTCACGAGAAGCAAGAGAATACATGCAACACTAATATTCCACCAAGGTATGGTACTATGATATGGTCAGATCCAATGCACAAATGAACCTACAATAACCACACTCATGCCTCGAACCATTTTTATGCACACGAAACAGTGGCCCTTAGAAGTAGAAGGGGGGAAATGACCTAGTTGCAAATTGAGATGTTCTAGCTGAGATGTAGGCAATGTACGAGGTAAGTAGAATGGGGAAAATGACAGTTGCAAATTGAGACACTCTAGCTGAGATGTACGAGAAGAATAGGAACCAATCAATGTTTTTACTAAGCTAATCCGAAGATCTAAATAACTATCCTGCCTCTTATGTAGAGAAGTGTTTGAAAAAGAAAACAGATAAAGGCATTAAAAAAAAACTTCTACCAAATATGCAAACACCCCCTTCCACCATCTCTTTGATTTTCTACCCAAATTGTAGTAGCCCATTCTTTGGTCTGCTCTGTCGACACCCCTCATGAATGATTGATAATCAGGTAAACAGGGAGGGGGGCAAGACACATACAGTCGAGAACCACCAAGCTGATGATGTTTCACAGTTGGTTGTTGTCCTTGCCCCAGAGCTGCATGCATATTAGTCATCATGTCAATCACACGCTTGTCTACCCAGGAGTGAACTATTTGATCTGTCATCATATTTTCCTCTATTCTTCCTAATGGACTTTGTAAGTAACTCCTTGGGAAAGTTTTTCCTATTAGGCCTAGCTGTGCCACATGCACCAACCCCTATAATAGTCAGCGTGTGAAATAAATTAGGACTTGTATAAAAATTATCCATACCTGAAAGTTCTTGTGCCCAAATCCCTCCAACAAATCTAACACTACCCGACTACACAAACCTGTACTATCTCCTGTTTCCACATTCTTCCCAGTATAAATTTATAATCGATAAATATAACCATTCCTTGCATCCAAAAGCACAATGTACTTTTATGCCCCATTTCGTAGGCTTATCCTTCATATATTGCTTGAAGCCAAGCCTACCTTGATAGGGAATCATGGTTTCATCAATGCTAAGCTCCTGATGCAAACAATACTCGCTTTCAAAGCTTATACAGCCCATCATAATTGGGATTACCAGATGTTACCTGTGAGCTACATCAACTGCCTAAACCTCCAAAGGGGCATTACTCTACTCACCAAACTACATGACAAATCAGGATACTCACAAGATCAGTACATGTCTAAAGGGGGAAGTTTTGAAATGCCCATAACAATCAAAAGTCCTACAAAAGCCTTCATTTCTTCTTCACATGTATCATGCCAATTATGGGGAGCCCCACCCTAGAAACATACATATTAGTCTCTCTCACACATGGAGGTCCCACACGTCAATAGTGGAAAAAAGATAAAAAGCACCTAGTAACGAACTTGTTACACCGAGCAAAGCCGAGTTTGGGCCAGAAATTGTCTCTTTTCCCACCAGCGACCTTCGACTGGTATTATCCGCTAACTGGTGCTAGATGAGCGAGCCTTACTACTACACCCTTGGGACTGGGCCTGCCTATTATCAGTACCTTGTGGTGGTGGACTACTAGTACTACATGAACCTCTACTTCTCGAGCGGACTTCTCGGCAACCTCTCGCACCACATCCTCTTTCACATAAATATATATACAAACAAAATTCTAATATCAATTTTGATAACTTACTTATTCCAGAAGAGTCCCCTGTAGCAGATTGTAAGGACGGAGGGTCAGTAGATGGTAAGGATGGAGGGTCAGTAGATGGTAAGGATGGAGGGTCAGTAGATGGTAAGGATGGAGGGTCAGTAGATGGTAAGGATGGAGGGTCAGTAGATGGTAAGGATGGAGGGTCAGTAGATGGTAAGGATGGAGGGTCAGTAGATGGTAAGGATGGAGGGTCAGTAGATGGTAAGGATGGAGGGTCAGTAGATGGTAAGGATGGAGGGTCAGTAGATGGTAGTAAGGATGGAGGGTCAGTAGATGGTGAGGAAGGAGTGTTCAAATGGTCACTCTCTTCTTCAAATGCTGAAAGGAAATATATAATACTACTACCTCTACAAAATTTCCTTGTACCAACCTACACCAAGTCCAGAGCTCCCACAAGCAGATGGTAACTATGGATCACCTTCATATCCAGGTACTGCCAAGAAAGAAAAGTTGATAACATAAACCTTAGACATAAACCTTAGACAAACGTTTTTTTGAAAATTCAAATTCAAATTCATAAGTAATAAAAAAGCTCAACCTACATTTATGGCTATAACTAATCTTCAACTGCTACGTTAGAAATATTTATATCCTCAAAAAACAATAGGCTACAGTTTGGTTAGCGAATTATCTCAGAAGATTGTGGAATACAATGGCAACCAAGCGCTAAGGTAGAAACAAACTTACCATCGAGAAATCCTACCACCCGAGCATCTTGACTTAGAGCCAGGGGATCCAGGGCACAACCATGGTAGGCATATATCTCTGGCCTTCTTTCCCACCAGAATCCGAGTCAGAGCCGCTAGTGTCGTCGTCAATAAGAAGAAAAGTTACTTCGTACAAAACAAAGCATCTCCGCCATCTTGAAAACCGAAGTTATGAGCAAAAAGCGGGGCGCGGCCGGCACATACAGCAGCACGTGTAAATGACGTTTTTAGAATGATTCAGCATTCTTTTGGGCATGTGCAGCACCAAGAATTTGGCGCTTAGTTCAAATAGTTTTTTTTATATAATTTTTTTCGCGAGTCCGATTTCCCTATGCGCGCTTATGGCGCTTAATCGGTTAATAGAGCCACCATCCCCATTAGAGGCAATATTAGTACTGATTTTAACATTGATCATATAAGAATCAAACTCTATAGTATACCCAGAAGAGGGCTGAAATCGAACCGACATTTTCTATTTTCAAGACAGGTGCATTACCCTTGTGCCACCTCTTCCCAATAATAATCCCCGCTCTGCTCCCTCCTGCCCCAATGGCGGCCGCTCCCGCTCCTATAAATTTTGAACCGGTTATCACCTCGGACCCGAATCCCTTACTTAAATAGAATACAAAACTCTGGATTAACGGGGGTCGAACCCATATTAACCGGTCGACACCCAATTACTTTACCTTTAGCTATAACCCTAATTCCAGAAATAATTTAAATAATAACGATATGGTCAGAAAATATATATAATTATTACAGCAAGGACAGGAAAGAGACTCGAACTCTTCTACTATCAGTTTACAGCCAATTACATCCCAATCTGTCATCCTGCGCCCTAGGGATAGTAGGGCTCGAACCTACAAAACATTGAACCTAAGTCAAGCGTGTTTACCTTTTTCACTATACCCCCCCCAAATTATGAATAATTAAACAAAACGCCAATAAAGAACCCAAATTCCAGAAATAATTTAAATTCGAGGGGGCCGGAAGATCAATAAACCAATTATTTATTAGGGAAAACAACGGTTATCACCTCGGCCCCCATTTATAGTTGGAGTAAATACGTAATTATTTCACCGGGGGCCGGGATTTTGGCCTTTTCGGCTCGAAATCCACGCAAACCCCTAACTCGCGCTACTAATTGTCGCTGTAAAACCGGCAAAATACCTAAACCCATTATAAAAAATAAGGACAATAAATAGAGGTTAAGAGAATGGCAGTGAGGTCAAAGGATGATGCTCCAAGAACTCCATGAGGGGGGGGGAAAGATCAGGAGGATATACCAGTAGATACAGACCGAGTTAGTCTAGATCAGCTAGCTTATACCCTACAAACAATTTCTAGCAATATCTCCAACCTGCAGCCATAGCGAGGAGAAGTTCTATTTAACATAGATTCGCACAACTATTTTCATTGCAATTCAAATCACCTCTCGAGGCGCATTGAATCAGGTACACATTGGGACACAATTTCTTGATTCAAATTCAGTGTGGCCTGAGTGAGTGTGCGCAGCATGGGCAGGAATAGGTTGTTTGAGCACATTTCAATGTTAATTGTATAATGGGCACATTCAAAACTCCCTGTAATCAGTTTGCTATGTGGACCAGTGCCCCCACAAGCAAACTGTTTTGCATCCACTCCTTAGCCCGACAATAACCAAGTTGGCCCACCTACATCCTTCTAGCTATTCTAGTCTGGCCATGGTACACTGACTCATTGATATTCTAGGGAAGGGAGGGGGTGGGCATTTGTTGTAGTGCAAATGTGTAGTGCATATTATGCTCCTGACTGCTCCCGTTATCACGTTTGTCTTGTTTTGTCTCTCTTTTTGTGGAATGTAGGTATTTGCCTTTATGTCCATGATTGCTGTGATTGTGTTGGTGGTGTGGCTGGATCTGACACTGGTGCTTGGCTGGGGAAACAAAAATTCGAGAAATTCACTAAATACACGATATTCAACAAAAAAATTAATCCCTAAAATCACCACGGTATGAACTTCTCATGTTGCTTTGTTTTTAAATCAGACTCATTGTGTGTAGTATCTGCTGTTCATATGACAATGCTATATAGAACTCTGGTGTATGTGATCTTTGTGCATTTGCATGCTGAGCATGCTCAATTCATGTCATGGCTATTTCTCTGTGTTGCATTTTAGTTGTGTTGTATTGTAAGTCAGAAATAATACAAGTTTAATAAAATTTTAATAGAGGTTTGATAGAGGTTAAATAGATGGTTTAATATAGAGGTTAAATAGAGGGTTTAATATAGAGGTTTGAAGCAACAATCAAAAGGCCATGGCTGCATAGAACAAGACCATTTTTTGGTTTCGTTTGTTTCTTTGGTATAAATAATTTTATTTTTTTAATATATAATTAATGTTTAATATTCTTATAATACATAGTTATTACAAAACAAGACAAAAACATTATATTTTATTGGGAAAGTGCCTGTGCTGTATTTATTTATTTATTTATTTATTTATTTATTTATTTATTTATTTATTTATTTATTTATTTGTTTGTTTGTTTGTTTGTTTGTTTATTTGTTTGTTTTTTTGTTTATTTATTTATTTTTTATTTTATTTTTTGTTTGTTTATTTGTTTGTTTGTTTGTTGTTTGTTTGTGTGTGTGTGTTTATTTATTTATTTGTTTGTTTGTTTGTTTGTTTATTTATTTATTTGTTTATTTATTTAATTATTTATTTAATTTTTTATTTACTTATTTATTGACTTGCTTGTTTGTTCATTCGTTAATGATTGATAAAAAAAAAATTATTATAGCAAATCAGCGCATCCTCAAAGTCCATGTGGCACTAATAGAACAAAGCCAACACATGCCTGAGTATCCTCTAGTGAGATTTCCTGATGACTTTTTATCTTTTTTTTTTGCCAACAAATGCTTCAGTCTTTTCCCCCTTTCTTCTTCCTTTTTCTCCCTGATACATGGTCGAAACTTGGCCCCCAAAACCCTCAAAAAAGCTGGAAACACTTACTAGGTTAGATCATTCCAATGTGAAAAGGTATACATTTTATTATTCTTGTTGTTATTTTTTTTTTTAACGTCAATGGCAGGCACTAATACTGCTTTTGTTTTTCTTGTTGTTGCTATTTTCTGGAGGGGGGGGAGGGGGGGAAGCGGGCGGTGGATCTTCTTCCAACTGAGGGAAGCCAGATGGACATCTCTGTAATCAACATTACACAGTATTTGCAAGACATGGTTGCCACTTTCCCACATAAAGATGACGCTTTCTGAAAGTGGAGGAAAATTCTTGAACAGTGTAGAAATATAAAGAGCTTGAAGTGCACATTTCTGATCTCAATAAATAAAATGTAAAAAGTTAGTACCTCGTGATCCAGCATATGGGGGAAGTCCAGTACAGAGGGCTCTGTACATGTGGTAAGATTACCCCCCAGGCTCTTTAAGGTGTCAAACTGAGCCAAATCTGGCCTAAATTACAGCAATCATTATTACAAGGTTAGCAAGCTATATATCCCAGCATAAGGACACAGCCTTTGCAATTGTGAAGCTTAATTACCTCCAGGAATGGAAAGAGAGGTGTGGCATGCTACTTTTATATTGTATATTGGCATTTGTTATTGATGAGCAAAATGGGCCCTGAGGGAGAGCAGCTTGGAAAACTTGGTATTTCTACACATGGCATGTCCATCCATCCACCCACCCATCGACCTACATACCTACCTACTTTCTTACTTACCTACCTATCTACCTACCCACCCACCACCTACCTACCCACTCACCACCTATCTACATGACTGTCTGCCTGCCTGCCTGCCTGCCTGCCTGCCTGCCTGCCTGCCCGCCTGCCTGCCCGCCCGCCCGCCAGCCCGCCCGCCCACTTACCTACCTACCTACCTATATATCTACCTACCTAAAATGAATGGATTACCTAAAATGAATGGATTACCCGCCTTAAATCTAGTGGGCCTATATAAACTGGGAGTGGTCACCATAGTAACAAGAAAATACCAGCAGATTCAAAACTAGAGGGGGGAAAACTGACTGCACACGGCACAAGAATGGCAAGCATATGATAGTTAATAGTTGACAGGATAGAATATGCGTATATAGGCAGATATGATACTTCCCCAAAATTCCAACATTTCCTGGAACTTTTGCAATTTACTGTGAAATCGATCCTGTCACCACAGAGGACATGATTTCTCCACAAATCTGAACTGTCTTCCTGGTTCAAGATAATGTTACTAATCTTCATTTTATAACAGCTACATGCATGCTAGCTTCTTGCATTGCACGTAGATCAATTCAACATGTAGATCAATTCAATAACAACGAGGAAAACATTGGAAGGATGGAGTTGGCTAACAGGTGCCCATTGTGGCACTTGTTCAAACAGTTGTTGAAGAATCAGGACCCTCACTTGGATGGTGTGCAGTCACCACTTCTTTGACAGTCAATAGTTTAATCCCAAGTTCAGCATACCAACAACAATTTAGTCACTTCAAGCTTTGATCAGCCATTTTCATGGAGAAGGAGAACCAAAGTAGTCTCTCACTCATTAGTTGGCCTTCATGTAGAAACCTCTGGTTGAAGAATAGTTTATGTTCCTTCCGTGCAACAAAGGCTCAAATGATTGTGTGGGTGTTTGCAAAAGCTTTTGCAATCGATGCAGCACTTTGCAGAGATATTCTTAACTTGGAATTTGACCCGCCAAAGATGAGAAAGCACTTGCCAAAGTGTCATTGCCATGAAGATATTTCCTCTATTTCCTAAACTGGAGAAAAAGTAGATTATTTTTCCAGTCGAGAAATAATGCTGTTCTGTGAATGCCCGACACTTCTGGAGACATGATGGAGTGTGACAAATGTGCATTGGTTTCATCCAGATTGTGTCGGGTTTTCCAGTGAAAAATTCTTGTATCGGACCAATTGCACCATTTAATTATTTTTGGTACCGCTTTTCTGTGTTTCTGTATATATAATGTATAATCAATACTGGTCATTTTGTCTAGCTGTGTCTATGTCAGTGTGTGTGTGTGTATGTATGTATGTGTGTATATATGTATGTATATATGTATGTATGTATGTATGTTTGCATGTATGCATGCATGTATGTATCTTTGTATGTATGCATTTAATGTATGTATGTATGTATGTGTGTGCATGTGCATTCTGTTTCTTTGTCCTCAATGGCCACTCACACAGAGGACCCAGGGAGGGTGGGACCAGGTGGAATATGAACAGGGAAAGGAACATCCACCCCAGAAGGTTCTAAAGTGCCATAGTGGCCATAGTGGCAGATACCAGGGTTGGGTCAGGACTAACTCAACCAGGACCATGGTTGGGTCAGGGTTAACTCGACCAGGACCAGGGTTGGGTCAGTGTTAACTCAACCAGGACCAGGGTTGGGTCAGGGCTGAATCGACCAAAACCAGGGTTGGCTCAGGGCTAACTCGACCAAAACCAGGGTTGGGTCATGGTTAACCCAACTAGGACCAGGGTGGGGTCAGGACTAACTCGACCAGGACCAGAGTTGGGTCAGGACTATCTCGACCAGGACCAGGGTTGGGTCAGGGCTAACTCGACCAGGAGAGGTCTAGGGGTAAGCTTTAAAAGTACCATAATGTCCCAACAGGTTGAGGGTTGACTTTTTCTCAATGGGTCCTGTGGTGGGCTTATACACACTCTGTGCATACCCGCCACAGGTGCTAGACAAGAACAGTCCAATGGGCTACTTCTGCAATAGTATTTATTTAATGGAGAAAAACCTGTGCTGCCAGATATAGCTCTGAAATTCTCAATAATTGGCGATTGGGGGCAGGGGGGGGGGAGATATCCCCAAAATTGCATGTAAATATTTAACCAACAATAAAAGGCATAATATAAAATGACTGAGACAAGTGGCGCTGAGTATTCTTCTGCAGATGTATAATTCAAGACTGCTTTCAACATCATATCTATGGCTGATAACATCTGCACACAGACTCTACAACATAGGGCGGAAATGCACAAAGCAAAGATATTTCATAGGCTCACTTGAATCTCGAGGGATTCTATATAGCACAGGTGGTTGTCATGCCATTGGAAGTTTATCAGTTTTCTGTTTGTTTCTTAATTTTTAGAGCAGAAGTTTGATAGAACATGAAATCCTTGGTGGTATATCATTTATCGTCAACAATGGCTTATCCTAGAGTTGTTAGGGTCTTTCAACCTGATGGAGCAAATAGAGCTAGGCAGAATGCAAGGAGACAGATCATATGCCTGAACACGAAATAAAGCAATGCAAGGACAAGCATCAGATTGTTCACCTACCTCAACTACCTCAAGACAAAAATTGAACATCAAATTCAGAGAGTGAGTTTTTAACAACCTGGAAAACAAGTTCAAACATCTAGCTACAGTGGGGGAGGGGGGGGTGGGGGGGGGGTGGAGATTCTTGCAAAAAAAACAAATTTGTTAAATCACCATAACTTTCGTCTGTGCAGATTATCAAATTCGGTATGCTTTCAAATGATATGTTGAATGTCTCTAGTTTCTAGAGACTTCGGATTCAGCAAAATCAAGGTCAGTCACGAGGTGACTCTTGGGTTTTAATCAACGTGGTGGCATTAACAAATTAACACAGTTTGTGAAACCTATATCCTTGGCCCTAAGTGCTTTGACATAACCACAGACCAAATTAGGGTCCTTGTTTACACAACACTCGGGGAGATGGGCTGGGGAGTGCAGTTTTTGAGAACCTTGATGTTGTTAGATGTATCTTCTAAGCAAATGTATTTATAGAACCTTCAGATTCAGCATATTATTTAGCACACAGGATATGCAACAATTTTATACCAAAATTACAATCGCAGAGAAAAGAAGGGAAAAGTTATGGCAATTACTTGGGAGTTAATCAACAATTTGTTTGTCACTTCAATGCCACATTGCATAGCTAGCTAGTTCTGTCTAAATGTCTTTATAGTGAAACCAGTATCAATAGCATTCCACTAGCAGAATGTTTGCACTAGGCCCGATGTAGGGGTATCAGGTAAGATTCCCAGGGGGATCAGGTGACCTGGCGAGGAAACAACTCCATAAGCCGAATTTATCCAGGAAGGGCACTAATGGCTTAGATTATACAAGCGGATCTAGCTGAAGTTGATTGGTTGTGTAACCTAACTCTTATTCTTCTTAGGTATAACAGTGGTAATGATCGCTAGCAGAATTGCAATAGATTACGCTAGCGGATGCAATTTGTAAACTCACTGTTGAATTGGGAAATGCATAATATTTAAATTTGTATGTACTGTATAGTCTCTAATAGGAACCATAGGGCCTTATTTGCCAAACTTCTGATTGATCCACATTTTAAGGCACTAGCTAAGTCTTCTGTTATTGACCATGCTGGTGACTGGCTGAATGTTATGCCTTCTATATTCCTTGGTCTTCACTTTGGGGATAGGGAATTTCAACATTGTCTGCAGTATTGGCTGAGTCTCAGGATGGTGGAGGGTGGTTCTCTCTGCCTGCAGTATTGGCTGGCCTCAGGATGGTGGAGGGTGGTTCTCTCTGCCAGTAGTATTGGCTGGCCTCAGGATGGTGGAGGATGTTTCTCGTTTCCTGCAGTATTGTCTGGAATACAGGATGGTGGAGGTTGTTTCTCATTTGGATGGCCTCATGATGGTGGAGGATGTTTCTCATTTCCTGCAGTATTGTCTGGAATTCAGGATGGTGGAGGATATTTCTCATTTCCTGCAGTATTGACTGGCCTCATGATGGTGGAGGCTGGTTCTCGTTCCCACTTGTAACGTGGTGATGAACTCCTTTGATGACTACCAGGTTGGTCGGTGGGGTAATGAGGATTGTATTACTGCCATGATGCCATCTTTTCTGATTCAGTCTCCCTTGGCCCCAGGAAAGAAATCCCTGCCCTTACCACAGGTACTACAATCTTCCTGCCTAATTGGAAGAAAGGATGACGTACTGCCATGGATGTTGGTTATTTTCACCCTCCGACACAAGATTATAAAGGGGGCTGCTTCATCTCAGAGCTATGCCCTGACTGTAGGGGCTGACCTTAAGCAAGCTGCTCACTCTGCTGCTTGCTAGGCAGTTGGTGTTGACTTCATCCCTCTTGTGGTTGAATAGAATGCACTTTGAACTCTTGAGAGTGACCGTCTCCAGGCTCAGAGACTAGGCATTCCTCTCTCTGAAGCTACCTACCAAAGACTCTCTCCCTTCCTGTAAGGCAATACTACCTTGTGGCTAGATCATCATCCTTCCATTCCTGCAGAAGTATTTAGACTTTTCCTATTCTATAATTGACTCCATATTATGTTGTTTGTGTTTATATATATTTAGATCTACGTATGTACACTATGTATCACCATAGAACACACTACGAAATCAAGATTATGCTATATAGCAGATTTATTCACTCAGATCAATCCTGCAAGCGGAATCATCCCAGATATCTGTCGGTCCGGATCAGTTTTGCTGTAACCTGGGAGCCATTCTGAATGTTTATCATGCTATAGCCATGTTGGTGGGATACACTTCTGCCATGGTCATGCAGCAACTGTTAGCTATGAATCTTGATACTGCCACTCTCTATAGACAGAGAGAACTGGCTACATTTTTATTCTCCTATTTTTCATCTATCTTATTTTGCTGACAAAGACTTATCGATAATTACCATAAATCAACTTAAAATTACTCAATTGATGTTCCAGCTACTAGCCATTGTCTTAGCATAGCTGAAGGTGATCGGTGATCTTCACATTATTTACATTATCATAGTGTTTGTACTTCTTGAATTGTCCTATGGGGTAATTGCGAATACAACTTACAGATTCCAAACTGGTGCAAGGTTGAACAACCTGTTGCCTTGCATCATAATGGTATGGAAAATTCTGAAACAGATATGGGTGCATGTAGAAATAGATTATGAAGAGTTTTGTTAAGAGCACTTGAAACCAGATTCCCTTCAAGTGGATACTAAGAGTGAGGTTATCAAGTTAGTGGGAATTCTCAGACTCAGAGTATGAAATGCCATGCAGAAGCTGATTTCAAGTACTGTCTATTTATACTGTTTAATGAATTCAGCATTATTGGTACATATCTACTCTATCTGTGCAGGCAGCCGATGTCCATATATATAATAAAAAAAGTATTTTATTTAACAACCAAGGAAAGTATAGAGCCAAGGTGATGCAAGATAAAGGGTCCACCACCAAAAGAAGAGCAAGCAGAAGGCGATCAAGAAGCCATCTTCTCCAGTTTTGAACTCCCCCATAGTGGAGGCATGCAAAGTCCTGCAGATGCTAACATGCTTATTCTAGCATGACTTTTGTAGACCCTCATCAGTGTTCTATCTAGAAAAAAGTGTTTGGGGGGGAAGCTTGTGTTACTGTAACCCAAGCTTCCCCCATCCCCAAACAATTTATAATTTTCTCCAGCGGTGAGTCGGTGTGAAGAAAAATTATTGTAGGGTACACAAAATCATACCTATTATATTCTTGAGAAAGTGTATAAATGAGAGGATGGTCAATGAGTTCACAAATTAATTTTACGTGTTTTAACAGACTTGTAATGATTAATTATATCTTCTAAAATGTCATGAGACAGAGTATCAGGACCTTCAATGCAGATGCGCATAGTGTTTTCGAGTGTGTCCTCACCCATTCGGTTTCGAAGCCTCGTCTTGATGAATTTCATACTACTGAAACTACGTTCAACAGTTGCTGTTGTAACTGGTAGAACAGAAATAATTCCAGCTAGCCTAGACAAATTGGGGAAAGCATCTGCAATGTCACCATGGCTAATCAGCTTGGACAGGACTTGATGTATAGAACTGCTCCTGTACTGCATAAATATGAGCCGCCTGAATAATTTCCATTCAGAAAGTGTATCTTCAGCTTCAATGTCAGGCTGTGAAATACATTCCTCTCCATCATATTGCACTTTCTGCACAGCTCCCATGGGCGGATCCAGGATTTTTGAAAGGGGGGGGTGCATTTTTAATTAAAGCATTGAATGTGAATCACAATAATAGCAGCAGGTCTATACTGACATTAACAGGACATGGTCATAAAGACTTGCACAGTGGCACATCGTAAAGCTATACTGAATTAAAAGCTGTATTGAATTATATAGAAAGTAAGTTTTTCAACCCCCCCTCCCCCCCAAATGTCATAATTATGTGGTGTGTTTGATCAAAGCAGTACTGAATCACTGATTGTAAGGCAATGTTTCTGTTGGGTTATCTGTAACAT
This sequence comes from Cladorhizidae sp. MBARI D1340-BT2, assembly GCA_028752905.1. Taxonomy (NCBI): domain Eukaryota; kingdom Metazoa; phylum Porifera; class Demospongiae; order Poecilosclerida; family Cladorhizidae; species Cladorhizidae sp. MBARI D1340-BT2. The sequence goes on from JAQNBH010000015.1 coordinate 17,353,871, forward strand.
GCATGAATGTTGTTGCTACTTCAAGTGAATTTTTGTGGTACTTGCACTTGTCATGTTTTTCCAATACACCATCCTGCCCAGATGCCTTTGACAAATTACAGAATGGCTTTGACACCAGGACACCAGATGATACGCGCCCATCCTTGGGTGGGAAGAGGACACAGAATTTGCAGAGCCCTCCATGAAGCACTTCTGAGTACACAAACCATGTCTATTTGTCTAGCCAAGAATGTTGGAATGTCAGTGTTTTGATCTTCCTGTGAGTTCCTTTTTTGGACAGTTCGCTGGCAGAAGTTTCAGTACTTCTTACCAGGTGTGAAGTGATCTCTCAAGTAACCCAACCTATCCCTTCTGGATAACTTCGTCGAATCAATGCCTCCAGCTAGGATATTTCCAACATCATACTGGTGTGGTTGGATGAAGCATGGGACACGTCTTCACAAGTAGATTCTGGTGCAACTGGTGTTGGCACATCTTCAACATTGGATATTGGTGCAACTGGGGCTAGCAACATTGCATGACTGTCTATGCTTGGTCCTGAGGTGACAGCTGTGAAACCACCCTCTGGTCTGGTCCTTCAAATGAATTAAAAATGGTGGTTACTATAGAGACTGATCCCTGCCCCTATTAGAATATTAAACACTCACTTCTCTTCAATGCTGGCTCTTTAAGGAAAGGAATCGGTGGAGAGGACCCACTCGGGTACGTTTATTTCTCTGCCATTCTTAAAAGTCTTAGCAGGTAAAGTTAGTAGGCTGTTTTTTAGGCCCCGTGCCCCTACTGTCTTCGCGCGGTCCTATTATGCGTACGGCTGAATAATAAATTATAATGAGCCCTAAATTATTTTTGTAGCAGCTAGAAACCAAGTATTGTGCTGTCTGTTGATAATATCATTGTGCTAGCTTGTCTAGCGATAAAAGTTTTGAATCCTTTTTTGTTACTCTGCTAGCGTCGTTTAGGCCAATCATCTAGCTGTTTATGATATCGATCGCTAAGCTACAGCAGAAAATTTAGTTTGTCTGAGAGGATCTTCAGGGCCAAAAGGGGGGGGGGGGGGGGGGGTCTGGACCCCCTGGACCCCCCCTCTGTATCCGCCACTGGCTCCATAGAAATTTGTCAGTTCCAAAACTTTATCCACGCCATAATTGGGAAGTTTGTCTTCAGTGTCAGGAAGATGTTGTGGATCAAACACAGACATTGCAGAGATGAGATCAGTTGACCCCATTCTGACATTGATGTGATCAACTACACTCTGTATGTATGGACGGTAAATTCTCTGTAAAAACTTGGCCTTATCTTCTTCACTTACAACAATATTTTTCTTTCCAAGCTGTGCAGGATCAGAAAAAACTTCCATATGATCTTTGAACCACGTGCTGGTATTTGGATGTTCTTTCAGTTCCTGTAGCCTTTTTATTGTATTACTCACCATCGTTGGCACACTAGCAAGATCAATTTGTTTGCTTTGCAAACTACCCTGAAGTTTGGCCACGATGTGCATGACATCTGACAGCATGTAAATGCTAGCTACAGTCTTGTATTTTGTTAACAGAACTGCTATTCCATGTGCTTCAGCATCCCCTGTATTATCATAGATTTCTTCAAATGTACCAACTAAAGCTGCTAAACTTCTACGCACTGCTCGTATTGCCCTTTCGCGAGCAAGCCATCTGGTGTCACTAGGTTTCTGCATTTTTATTTCTGGACAATCAAGTTGAGCTTGAATTTCAACCAGCTTTTCCGCCTTCTTTGGGGAATAGTGAAACGATTTCCAGATGGTCAACAGTGTACCCAATACCCTTTTCACTTCCTGATGTTCATTAGCTGCATTAATGGAAGCGAGCTGTAGCTTATGACATCGGCAATGAATATAGAGAGCAGAAGGTGCCAACATCCTCAATCGTTTTTGCACACCAGTTTTATGGCCTGACATAGTGCTGGCACCATCAAAGCCAAGTCCACGCAACTTCTCACAGCTGATACCATGGGAGTTAAGAAAATCAGAAAGATATTTAGAAATGGCTTTAGCATTTGTTTCTTTAACATGGATGATTCCAAGGAAATGTTCAACTACCTTATTTTCGTGAAGCCATCGAGCACAAACAGACAATTCTTCCTGTGATGCAGAGTCTGTAGACTCGTCTGCCATCAATGAGTAATATGCACTAGATTTCAAGCTAACCAAGAGTTTTTCCTTGATAATCTCACTAATACTTGAGGGAAGCTCAACTATTGTCGTGTAAGACTCATATGTAGCACTTTGCGGGCATGTATTGCGGTGCATTTGCAACTTAACATTCCCATTATCAATTTGCAACGTTAGAAGAGAGTTGAAGGTAGTAGTATGTGGAATATGGAATTTAACTAGGAAATACAGAGATCGAAGAAGTGTTTTCATTAATTCACGGTTTTCTTTCTTCTCTTCCTCACTAGCTGCCACTATTTGTTCAACTACAGTCCCTTGTTCAGAGAGAGAGAGAGAGAAATAGCCCTTTTTTCCATCGCTGCAATATGCCAGTCTGATTTGTCATGTTTAGATAAAAGAGATGTTGCCTTAACCCAGTTGCTCACAGACCTGCTCACCCATGCCCCTCTGGATTGCACTGGTACCTTCCCATGTACCTTACAAACTGAACACAGCATGCCCTTACTCTTCGGATCATACTCTATCCAAGGATAGTTCACCTTCCACTTAGGGTCATACCTCAAATTATCCTTATATGACTTCATTTTTCCTTTCTTTCCAGGTGGTTGTTGAGGTGACTCTTCACTAGCTCTCTTTCTAGTAACAAACTTATCCATGTTTAGCTTGCTGGCAGCAGAACAGCTGGAATACTACTGCATGTGCTTACTGGGTGTGGTAGTGAATCAGGACTGAGGCCAGTGAGGTGTTGATGACCTTTCATAAGGATGGGGGTCACAGAGTGAACCACTAACACCTTATGTAATGGCCTGCATGCTATAGGCAGGCTGCTACCTAATATCTAGTGCAGACTAGACCTACAATGTGAAGGCAAGCAAATATTGCTATGCCAACAATACTGCTATGCCTATCCCTGGGCAGTTGTAAAATGTTGACGTCCAAATATCCTTGAAAGATGGGACACACATTAAGTGATGTGATCAGGCAGTATATACTGTGAGCTCACTGCGCTCGCCAAATGATACTAATTTCCTCTAAAATATTTTGGGGGGGAAGCTGGAACTTTTGGGGGGGAAGCTTCCCCCCCGCCCCCCCCAGTAGATAGAACCCTGCTCATGAAAGACCATTCGAGCTGCAGGTCAGACTATGAGGACTCTAATTGAGACATTACGTTGGTGGTCCTGTGGTGTTGGAAGTGTGAAAAAACAAGGTTGGAGTGAAGTTGGACAGGGATGGGTGGAGATCTAGATGTCAGTAGTGAGAGTGGTGTTGGTGACAGTGGAAGTGAAGAATGTAACTTGAAGGACAAGAGGATAACGAAGAGAGGGGAAATGTTCAGGAGGTATATATATGTGCAGCACACATGTGCAGTGGGAGCCACATCATGGCCTCGTGAGTCCAGACTTCCACTACCAGAGCATTCTTGTCAGAGCTCAGGTCAAGCAATCATGTACGCAAGGATGAAGGCCAGAAAGAAAGAAAACGGCAAGAATGACAATTTTGTTGACAACAAGACCACCTCCAACAACATGTGCTACTTTAATTTTTTTAAACAATGGGATATACACAAGCTAGCGCATCATAAATGCCTACCTTGCAGTAAGGAAGTGGATATTAAGTGTAGAGGTGGCCCAGACAACCCCAACATTATGATTGAATTATGTGCACTCTATTGTGAGGATTCACTATGTAAGTGCATGACAAATAAACAACAAACAAGATAATGGCAGAATCAATGCCATGCATCTGTGGACAGAACACCAAAATAATAACAACAAAACAACAAGTCAGATAGTCGCCAAACACAAGTAGTATAATGGAACTGTAGTTTAATCGTCATTGTAGTATATTAATTACCGAGTGCAAGCAGCTCCTTGAGCATATATATATAGTATTATATATAATTATAGTATATACAGGGTGTGTGGAGACAAAATAGAAGTAATAAATGTTGTAGATGCCCGTTTATAAATAAATGAGACTCGACTTGTCCCGATTATGTTCTCAATTTTACCAACAATACTATTCTCAAGTTCTCATGCAAGTTCTATATGTTTTGAATTTCACGAAAATTAACTAATTATCAACCAAAAAGAAGCCATTCAGCCGACATTAAAAAAACTAAGTTATTTTTGGCCATTTTTAAAGCTAACCAAATTCCAACAAAAGCGACAATAACAAAAAAGTTTTATTTCTATCATTGCATCACAGATGTTTCAGTCTTATGGTGCATCGATTTGTTATTGCAAAAAATGAAGGGTGGAAAAGAATACGAGGGTTTAATGAGTATTGCAGACCATATACAGCACTGGACCAACTAGGGAATTCACTTACTCGTTTCATCCACCAACCTTGCTTGTTCATTTCTGTTGAGACACCATCAGCAGTGGCCACATGCTATAGATAGAAGTTAACTTTTTAACACACCAATAACGTTACTGCAGTCAAGAAATAGAAACACTCAATATTTCGTCTGGGTTCAATTACGCAGCTGGTGTAGTATTGCGTCATCATGAGTCTCTCCTTGTGTTGATGCAAGCATATCTACTACTTGTTAGGTGGTTGGTTACTTATGGGCTGTGGCCACCCGAATACAAGGCAATAACATTATATAATGTATTATCCTGCCCAAAGTGTCTGTCTGTTCATGCATTTGATTAAAAGGTCCGAGGTCACAAGAAGTGAATATTGGGACATCACCTATCGTCCATATCTCAATATTGTAGATATATAGAGCCAACTTAATATATAGGCAGATGAAGCATATGCCAAGCAAAAAATCAAAAAACAAAAAACTACAACAAAACAACAACTCCTTGGAAGGGAGAACATTCAAAAGCAATCCTGAAAGGGAAGTGTTGAAGGTAAAAAGTCAAGCTAAAAATGGCTCAACACAACTGGTAGGCAGATAAGTATCTTGAAAAAATTAGCAGTGATGCCAGCATTAACTCAAGTGCATCTAAATGCTGGACAATTCCTGTGGACACTTACTGTTATCCATTATTATTGGTCGAGTACATTCAACAATCAACAGCACTTCTACAAGAACTGGAATGAGCAAAAAGATGTCTGTATCTAATCACTCTGGCAAGGACTGTGAAGTAACATCGAATTATATCCTGGTGAAAGTTGTACATAAATATTTTTCCCTTTGCCTGAAAGGTTGCTACTCTCACCAGTCACTGGTTAATATTCTACACCAACCACTGACTGCATTTTTTTTTCCAAAAAAAGAAAAGCTACAACTGCTGCTGGAACTATGTCATCTTTGTTGTTGGACAAATAAAATATTCACACAATTTCTTGGTACAGGGGGAAGGGTGTTAACTTAATCTCTGTTTATCTATAACCCCCCCCCCCCCCCCCCCCCCCCCTCCTCCGTATATCCTTGCTCGTACTGCATTCTGTTGTTGCAATATATAATCCCTGGCTGTGCATTGAGGATTCTACACACTACAGAAGGTCCAGAGGAACAAAGTTTGGGAGCACCAAACATAAGTACTACTTGAACAAGCTGTCATTCAGGTTAACGGTATCTGCTCAAGGACTGCTCTCATTTTACACATGTGGTATGGCTAGTTACATTCCATGCTATCCTGTACTAGGCCTTCTTTGTTTAGAAATAGTTTCTTCTACAGTGATTTAAGGAGCCCCAGACAATTTAACCCACCCTATATATATGGGCAGGATATTCCTGTCATCCCTACTAAATCTACCCTAGCATAATTTTGAGAATAATAGGAATCCAAGAATAATAGTGAGAGGGTCTAAAAATAACAACACACGCGGAATAAGGATAGCACTATCATTGGCAGGTTGAAGAGCGAGTTAGCTCTTTATATGGCTAAAGCCAATGAATTATCAGCAGATATTGACAAGCTACTATAGTGGAGAAGACACAAATCTGAACTTCCCCTGTGGTTACATTTGTTTTGGTTCTTCAACCATCATCTGCTGCAGCAGAGAGAGTGTTTTCTCTGCTAGCTAATTGTTTTAGTGAGCAACAAACAGTTTCCTTGGAAGATTATGTACAAGCTTTTCTTATGCTACAATATAACTATCGGAACCATGATTCTTAATACATGTTGCATTATAATCTCGAGAATAATTGAAATAATTATGCATTTTATATGCTCCATTAACCAAAAATGATATTTAGGGGTTACAAAGAAAGTTGGGATTAACTGTAATTTATTCCTTAAAGCTTATCTACTCTCATGGATTGAATTCACCTATTATACCATGAAATAATGATCTCTCTGATCTCAAATGTGAACCCCCCCCCCCTCCACTTCACTCCTACCCTCCGTCAACCCACTGATTCAGCTTTAATAAGTTGTGAGCTTGAACAGATCATTTAAGTTTGATTCTGTTTGGATTAGCTGTGATTATATCTATCTTGGTATTCATGAAGTAGCCAACCATTGGAAAGTAATATCATTTGCATAACTGTGGAGAACTGTAGAATTTAATTTTGCAGCAATAAATTTGGCTGGAAAGCCAAACTTTGTGGGATCCAATTTTCCTTGCAAAGGTGCTCCATGGTCGCAACCATCTGTAGGTGGCATGGAGTAACATTAGATGCTTAGATTAGAAAACATAGTTGATAAACAAGGAAGTGTTTTCTGGGTGATCATGAACAAGATGTTTATTATTGAGAGACAGTTGAAGTGTAGAACTCCATGTCAGCACTGAGAAATAGCATTGGATGGTTGATGCACCTTAAGGGTCATTTCTAGTTCATGGAGGACTTCAAAATCTGTAAATATAGATACAAGAGGACCTGCCGTTTCAATTTTAGCTCAACTACTGTAGGTCCAATTGTATTGTACTTAGAGGTTGCTGAAGTACCTAAATAGCAATGCTTCTCCCTTATCTCTCCCTACCCTGACAGACAATACTTTATTAACAGTTTCCTACCGTCCAGTGACTCAGATAGTCATGTTTCACAAATGGCCAACATTGGTGATGTGAATGTGCTATTCATCCCCACCATCTACTTCTACTGCTGGAGTGGCATTGTTTCAATTGGACATTGACGATCTGTGGTTAGCTAATCTTAGCTGCAAATGAAGTTGGGCTATCCTAACTTATACCACGGTCAGACCGTCATCAACAGAGGTGTTATCTTCTCCAGCTTAGCTGTCTGGCGTAGCCATGAGCAATGCAACAAAGTTCAGCCACACTCCCAACAATGCAACAAGTTCAGTCACGCTCCCAACAATGCCAGACCTCCCAACCTTGGCAGATTAAATCTCTGGACATATGACCAATTTTCCCTGGACAATGAGTCATTTCCCTGGATACCCCCTCCCACAAACAGTGTACTGTATATTATAGCTACTGAGCAACATAAAATTTGAAACCAACAAGCAAGCCAATATGACTTGCACTTGTTTGCAAGGCAACAGTAAACTTGTTGAGAGGCTTTAAAGCGAATGATACAAAGTGGCAAAAAAGCCCGGGTCCTTTACAGTTTGTTAATTCGATGAACACGCTAATTGGCTGCTGTACTTTCGGCTTCAAGATCAAAATAAGCATAAAGAGCAGGCCATTTGTCAATAAGCCGCTTAATGCAGTGCTCCAAACTTAGCCAGCGTGTGGAACAATACTTCAATTTTTTAGTGGTTTGATATCTGCAGTCAGTTCTATTTCAGAGTATTCAGCCCCAGAGTATTTGAAGTGATAACAAATGTCTATGAGAAGGCTATCAACAGATACTAGAAGTTTTTTTAAGCCTGCGGTAGCACATAGAGCAGCAAGATGGCAAGTGCAACCAAGACTGAATAGTTTTGGTTGTTTTTCCTTAATTCTGCTCAGGACAGAATTATTTTTCCCAACCATTTACTGAAGCTGTATCTGATGTATAGCCAATCACATTAGACCTGGGATTTTATGATATTCTAATTCCTTTGATAAAGCATCAAAGCTTGTGCAGTAGCCACATTACAAACTGGCATTGCTAAGAATTGTGAGATAGCAGAGTGTGCACTTTCATCCCAAAATCTTACCATTATATCTGTACATCTTGATCATTATCCCCATCGCAAAGGATAGTGAAAGGAGATGATGCACAGGCTTCGATTACATTTTCATTGAGTGCAGGAGCAAGAGCATTTTTATTGATGACTTGTGTCTTTGTTGCTCCACAAGCAAACCCTTCAGCTATTTTACTATCTGGGAAGATATTTTTACACAGTTTTGTGAAGTGGTCTCCAGCAGAAAATGCTAAGTTATGCTCTGCTATGAAAATTGTGAAATACAATTCAGCTGTAGTAACCTGCTCATTAAGTGACTGCTTCTTTTGCGATAACAAGGATGTCATTGTAGCTTGATTTGTGAAAGCTTTGGCACCATATTTATGGCGTTTACTCTCCATAATTATGTCACTTGACTTCACATAATCCTCCACCACCCACTGAGAGATCGATTGCACAGATGTTGCAGTGGGCATCCTTTCTACTTGATGACATGTTGTAGCATGTCCATTCATCTTTCCACTTTCAGATTCTTTTTAGCTTCTTCTGAGGTGGTGGTTCAGCCATTTTCAGCAGCAACTAGCAGCTGGTGATCTGGTGATCTAAAGCATGCAGCTGCTTTGAGCACAATGTAATCATGGCATCAGTGGTATGCTCATTTTTACCACACAAAAGAAATGTGTATAGTGGACCTTGATCATTAATGGGGGCTCATTTTTACCACACAAAGGAAATGTGTATATTGGACCCTTGATCATTAATGGGTGAGTATCCCTGGACAAATGTAACAAATCCCTGGACCCCTAGACAGAATCTTGAAAAGGCTAAATCCCTGGACAGTTCAGGGCATCCCTGACGGTTGGGAGATTTGCAATGGACAAGCTCGGCACGCTTCCAGCAATGCAAGTTCCTAATTGGCTCCTTTTACAGGTCCCAGACCACCTCAAGGAATTGTTTGATCGGAAGCTGTCTTCCGCTCACGCCTACAAACTCAATCAGTCCTCTTCCTGTCAGAATGCCACACAGAGCTGCCCCGCCTAATAACTCAAATTCGTATTTAAGCAGTCGCTCAGTCTCCAACCATCTTGTCAACTCGTCATCGCAGTGTGCAACATTCTTGTCATCGCAGTGTGCAACTATCTAGTCATCATTATGTGGAGCTCTAACGTCGTCAAATTTTGGCAAGGAGTCGTGGAAATAATACTGAGAGTTGTGTGCCTAGTAAGTTACTCGTTTCATCCGTCCCATGGTAGGATCTTGAGCAAGCCTTTGTGCTGGGCTGATTTTTGTTACTGTTGTTGTTGTTGTTGCTGTTGTTGTTTTGTGTGTGTTTGTATGAGGGTGTGTGTGTGTGGTTTTGCTTATTTTATTATAATATATATATACCCAAGAGCAGGGAAGTAAGAGTGAGCCCTGTAGCAGTTTAAAGTGAAAATTATTGGGAGGAAATAGAGAGCAAGAGCAGTTTATGTTGGTAGCTACAAGATTGAAAGGTTATGTTGGAGCAGAGAGGTGGCACTATGAGAACATTGCAACAAAAATGATTTTAAGTTTGTGAAAAAATGAAGTTGATGTAATGCAATAACACCAGACCACAAAATCGAAGCAACAATACTGACACCAACACTACACTGACACCAACACTGCACTGACACCAACACTACACTGACACCAACACTGCACTGACACCAACACTGCACTGACACCAACACTACACTGACACCAACACTGCACTGACACCAACACTACACTGACACCAACACTGCACTGACACCAACACTGCACTGACACCAACACTACACTGACACCAACACTGCACTGACACCAACACTACACACCTTTCATTAAGCATTCTTAAAGGTTATACTGGATGGGGGGGGTTAGGAGATTAGGACAAAATATTGTTCTGAAGTGTGTGCATGGCCTTTGAGCATGCCCAGCTTCAGTTTTGTGGGAATTGCAATTGCTACCAACTAAACTAACGATAACTGTATTACACTGATATAATTTTTACTCTCTCGACGTTAACTGTGCTCTTTGCAACGTTTATCTTTATTGCCATTCCTCTGCCATTCCTCGTATGTCATAATTTGTCAAAAGTTGGACATAATGTATGCTCAAAATACTAGCTAGCTGGAGAAGCTCAAAGCTGAAAGACTCATCACGGCACATGTGGCCCCACGAAACAGCTAACCTATCTGAAAGAAATGTGAGAAACAGATTGAGAGATCCCATAGCACAAAGGCTGACAGCTAGACAACAACACCGTCTAGATTTGTATAGGGGGGAAATGTAGAGCTTGTGTTCTGTAACAACAAGGAATGAGATTAAAGAGCCGAGAAGTGAATAATATATTATAGAGTGAACACACAAGGTGAGAGCAAGAAGTGCCCAACACTGGAAACTTGTCAGGAGAAAATATAGTAATAATAAGATATGCTAATTAGAGTTCCTGAGCATGTCCGGAGACAGAGCTAGGAAGCTTAGATGGCTAATGAGACAAGTTGGATGGCAGGAGAGAGTAGTCGTATACAATGCCTAGGTATTCTTGTTCTATAGCTAGTGTATTTCACATTTTTACTTTGCAAAGACTAAAATAGTGCAGAAAAGGCAGCCAAACTGTATTGCATTAATCAAGTATATAACAACCAGGGGCACCTCTCAGCATTGTTATTACATGACTGGCTACCTAGGGTGATAGTCAAGCAGCACAACTTTTTGGGGGGGGGGGGGGATGATATTAATGAAATGAAATTAATATGTGAGTATGTGAGTATGTGTTAAAAACTTGCATAAGGTTGTTTGATCCCAGCCTCGTGTAAACGATACTACATTCTACAATTGGATCAACACCCCACTGGGTGTAAGCAGTGAAATAGGTTGACAATATGGGGCTACAACATCACTCTGGATTGAGGCAGGTTGACAAGATGTGGCTACACAAACTGGATCAACATCACTCTGGGTTGAGGCAGGTTGATGTAGAATCACAGAAGACTTTGCAACTATATGAATGTCCTCTGAAGAAGCATCACACAGATTCCCTCATGCTTATTTGACAGTCAATGTTTGTGGCATATTTTTATATTTCATTTGTGTGTGTGTGTAGGTACTCATCCTCATCACATTCATATGTCTGGTGGATGCAGCACGTGCCCTCAATCATAGGACACCTTTTAATCCCATCGAGAATCTTCGGTTTGAGACTCGCTCTTCTTTGGGCTGGCTCCTCCTTCTTACCATCATCGACATTCCAATCGCTATAATATTTTTGGTTCTTCGATTCCTCGACACCAGGGTTGTCCAGAACAACGTCAAAATTATCTTGTGTATTGTAAGTAAGGGAATTTACATGATCCATCGGTACAAATGCTGAAAGTCGGGCTTTCTTAAGGTTTGTGGCAAATGTCACTTTTGTGTGCTGGAGAGCTCGACTAAATTCCTCATGACTTGACAAGGTGTTGTCATAGTCTGAACTGCTTACACCATTAGTGCATGAAAGTTCATACAAATGTGGTATGGTATAGAAAAAGGATTACTCTTTAGCAAAATGAGTCGGATATATATATATATATATGTATTAAATTTTTTCATTCTCTTGGCCAGGATTGCCAGCTTTGGTCAACTGATGGAGTGAGATTTTTGGTGACATAGTCTGTATCCTTCACGTGTGGGCATATGCACCACAACTATTTATCATTATTATAGCCACCTTCATCGTGCATAATAGTCTAAAGGTTTTGGGTGTAGTTTCAGGGTAACTAAATAGCTCTCTTTTTAAAACTAAAAACACAGCATTGTAGTTTTGCCTAGGTGGTCTTAAATCCGTCACCTTTGGCTAAGGATTTTAGGAGTTAGCTATGATAGTTGAGATACATTATTAGCATGGGGTCATAATTACAAGCCATATCTCCACAAAGAGAGCAACTAACAGCAGTAAAACAGGACGAGAAAAATAAAACAGCTGTCGCAATATACGGACAAAGGTATACAGGTGGAAATTAGGTGGTCACAAATGGTCTTCTAAGTGTTGAAAAAAATTTCTTTTAAGTAGTCCTTATATAATTATTATGTTGTGACAATTTCTTTTGTACTCATGTCATTAGCAACTGCTGGTCTAGCAATCTCTGGTACCGGCACTGTGCAATACTGTACCCATGTCTATCAGCTGGCCACTGCTGGTCTAGCAATTGCTGGCACTGACACTGAGTACTACTCTACACATGCCTATCGGCCACTGCTGATCTGGCAATCTCCGGTATTGGCACTGTGTAGTACTGTATCCATGTCTATTGGCCAGCCACTGCTGGTCTAGCAATCACTGGCACTGACACTGAGTAGTACTGTACATGCCTATCAGTCAGCAATCAATGCTACTGACACTGAGTAGTACTGTACTCATGTCTATCAGCCACTGCTGATCTGGCAATCTCCGGTATTGGCACTGTGTAGTACTGTATCCATGTCTATCGGCCGGCCACTGCTGGTCTAGCAATGTCAGACATTGCATATCATATGCTTTCTATTGACTTCAGGATATTGCAGTGAATATTCTGCTTTCACTTGGCATCGCTTGTGGGGCTGTTCTCTTGGCAACACATGGAACAAGTTGGAAGGTGTGGAGGAGCAGAGGCTCAGATGAGCTAAATTCCCTGTATCATTTAAAGGAAATCGACTTTTCAATTGGAGCATCATCGGTGAGCACATAAAATATAGCGAGTGTTTCTTACAGTCCTAGCAGTTAGCAGTAGATTTCAGTAAAAACACCAACACTATTATTATTGTTGTTGTGTTGTCATTGTTGTTATTGTTATATGATTATTATTATTGTTTTGTTGTTATCATTATTGCTGTTGTTTTATTGTTATTTTTGTTATTGTTTACTTGCTGACTTTATTTCAAATAAATCAATTTTGTTGGTATAAGTCAGTGGCAAAAATGCACATGATCTAGTAGGAAAAGAGAACAGAAGAGCTGAAAGTGAGTACAGAGTCAAAGCAGAAAGCTAACTAGACTGGATAGAAAAGTGCTGCCATGATGAGCCAGATCAGATTGAGATGAGGCCATAGGTTAGTCCTGCTCCTGTCCTGTAGTCTTGGTAACCAGATACTTTACCAATCACAATGCTATTAAAAACTGGCCCACCTTGTGTGCAAATAGCCTTGATATTTAATTAGCTGTTCGTTGAAGTTCCATGTATTGCTTATAGCACTGATCTCTTCTCTTCTCTAAGAGAGAGAGAAGCAGCCTTTGTTCTGATTCCAGAGGAGCAAGACAGTCAAGAATCAGAGGCACAGTACCCCAGCAAGCATTCTCCGAGGCACTTGCACATCTTGCCCGAAGATTGGCTTTTCTTTTTCCCTATCTATGATCCGCTTTCCTTTAATTAATAATTTGCTGTTTGTTATTTTTTAGCTTTGCATTTGCAAATTAATACTACTGCAGTATATATAAGGTGGTGTGAAAATGCCCCTGCAACAGCTCCTCTGTCTTCAAGAGGTCAAGTAGGGTGACTGCAGACATTGTTGTCATCTTTTTCCCTCTGCTCCGTCCATCCTTCCCATTTATTTTCTTCTCCTTTTCCTCACCTCTTGTCTTCCTTGCTCTCTTTCCCCCCTCCCTGTTAGCAGAGGTCTTTACCTTGGATACGCAACTATGCTGTTATGTATCATGTGGTTACAACCTTTGAAGTGTACACTACTTAACTTGTGTTTTGTGGGTAATTTCTTGAGTGGGTGTTTCTTGTAATGTGATCAACTATTCCCCCCCCCCCCCCCCCCCCCCCCCCCACCTGCATACTCCCCTTCCTTCCCCACGCCCTCACAAGGCACACACACACACACACACACACACACACACACAGCTGTAGCAATATCCTCCACCCACCCTTTCCTGGACATCAGAGTTGATATTTTTACAATTTTACATTAAACAAGTTGCAAAGTCTATTTCCTGTATATTAAGCATTTAAACCCACGTGTATTGAATGCAAGGTCGTTTTTTTAGTTTTCATTAGTCAAGGTGTATGTGGAATTCTATAAAGTGAAGACTTATTGCCAAAATAGAAACAGAGTGGAAGCACATCCAGTCCTGGACAACCTGAAGTTGAATCAGACATTGGTCACATCCACACAATATTTTGATTTAAAAATATCATTTTACACCTGTTGTAAATGAGCTGTCTATACACCTGAAGGAGATACGTGCTGCAAGACAGAAAGAGGATAGAGGTTAAAAGAAAGGCAGTGAGGTCAAAGGATGATGCTCCACGAACTCCACGAGGGAAAAAAAAAGATCAGAAGATATACCAGTAGATACGGACTGAGTTAGTCTAGATCAGCTAGCTTATACCCTACAAACAATGTCTAGTAATATCTCCAACCTGCAGCCATAGCGAGGAGAAGTTCTAGTTAACATAGATTCGCACAACTATTTTCATTGCAATTCAAATCACCTCTCGAGGCACATTGAATCAGGTACACATTGGGACACGATTTCTCTATTCAAATTCAGTGTGGCCACAACAATGCACACTGAGTGTGCAGCATGGGCAGGAACAGGTTGTTTCAGCACATTTCAATGTTAGTTGCATAATGGGCACATCCAAAACTCCCTGTAATCAGGTTGCTATGTGGACCAGTGCCCCCACAAGCAAACTGTTTTGCATCAACTCCTTATCCCGACAATAACCAAGTTGGCCCACCTACATCTTTCTAGCTATTCTAGTCTGGCCATGGTACACTGACTCATTGATATTCTAGGGAAGGGAGGGGGTGGGCATTTGTTGTAGTGCAAATGTATAGTGCATATTATGCTCCTGACTGCTCCCAGTTCATGGTTATCACGTTTGTCTTGTTTTGTCTCTCTTTTTGTGAAATGTAGGTATTTGCCTTTATGTCCATGATTGCTGTGATTGTGTTGGTGGTGTGGCTGAATCTGACTCTGGTGCTTGGCTGGGTAAACAAAAATTCAAGAAATTCACTAAATACACGATATTCACAAAAAGAATTAATCCCTAAAATCACCACAGTATGAACTTCTCATGTTGTTGTTTTTTGCTTTGTTTTTAACCCTCATTGTGTGTAGTATCTGCTGTTCATATGACAATGCTATATAGAACTCTGGTGTGTGTGATCTTTGTGCGTTTCCATGCTGAGCATGCTCAATTCATGTCATGGCTATTTCTCTGTGTTGCATTTTAGTTGTGTTGTAACAGAAATAATACAAGTTTAATAAAATTTTAATGTAGAGGTTTGATAGAGGGTTTAATAGAGGGTTTAATATAGAGGTTTAATAGAGGGTTTAATATAGATGTTTAATAGAGGGTTTAATATAGAGGTTTAATAGAGGGTTTAATATGGAGGTTTGATAGAGGGTTTAATATGGAGGTTTAATAGAGGGTTTAATATAGACAACAATCAAAAGGCCATGGCTACATAGAACAAGACCATTTTTTTGTTTCGTTTGTTTCTTTGGTTATTATTAGTCATTTGCTATCAACTTATTTATATTTATTTATTTATTTATTTATTTATTTGTTTATTTACTTATTGACTTGCTTGTTCGTTCATTGCTTGTTCGTTCATTCGTTTATGATTGATTTTTTTAAATTTTATTAATTATAGCAATCAGCGCACCCTCAAAGTTGGACACCCCCCAAAAGCTCACAGTTGAAGCATTAAAAGAAGCAAAGGGCAAGAAAAACCAGTCGCAAAATGAATGTGGCAAAAACAACACAACACACACGCAGTTGAAATGGTTATTTCCATGTGGAATAGACCAATATATAGCTCTCCATGGCAACACATGCCTGCGTGTCCTCTATGGATATTTTCTGATGATATATATATTTTTTAAGCCAACAAATGCTTCAGTCGTTTTCCCCTTTCTTCTTCCTTTTTCTCCCTGATGACTGGTCGAAACTTGGCAAAAAAAAACCCTAAAAAAAAAGCTGGAAACACTTAGTAGGTTAGATCATTCCAATGTGAAAAAGTATATTACTGAGATGTCCATCTGGCTTCCCTCAGTTGGAAGAAGATCCACCGCCCGCTCCTCCCTCCCTCCCCCCCCTCCAGAAAATAGCAACAACAAGAAAAACAAAAGCAGTATTAGTGCTGACGTTAAAAAAATAATAATAAATAACAAAAATAATATTAACAACAAGAATAATAAAATGTCAACATTACACAGTACTTGCAAGACATGGTTGCCACTTTCCCACATAAAGTTGACGCTTTCTGAAGTGGAGGAAAATTCTTGAACAGTGTAGAGTTTGAAGTGCACATTTCTGTATAATTTGATCTCAGAGGCACTACACATAAAATTAACAGTGTAGTTTGGGTCTTGAGGAGGAATAAAGACCTCGAGAACAGGTTAATTGGCACAAGTTTTGATGTCGTTAGGCATGACTACTCCAAGATGGATCGAGGAGGGCTTTGGTTGATTAGAATGAGTTTTCTGAATTTTTTTTTAAGCAACTTCAATCATCTCACACTACTTGGTTTCTTTCTCTACAAATTTCCTATCTCACTCTCTCATCTCATGTTCAGTAGCAGTATATAAAGCCAGTAAGTCATTTTAAATGAGGTTAATACTGTCTAATTGGTGCAGCAGCAACACACAAACACAGTTGGTTGTATTGGAGGAGCAGTTGCTACTGGGAGGGGGTGGTTGCTGCTGGGAGGAGGGGGGTGGTTGCTGCTGGAGGAGGAAGAAGGTTGCCACTATTGGGAGGGGTGGTTTGCTGCTGGAGGGAGGAGGGGGGTTGTTGCTGGAGGAAGGTGTGTTGCTACTGGGAGGGGTGATTGCTGCTGGAGGAGGGGTTGCTACTGGAAGGCTGGTTGCTGCTGGAGGGGGGGGGGGGGGGGGGGGGGGGGGGGGGTTGGTTGCTGCTGGGAGGAGGTGTAGGGGGAGTGAGGGGGGAGGGGGGGGGGGGGGGGTTGCTACTGCAGAGTAGGCTTGCATAAGTCGGCTGGGCCTTACCCAGTACTTCAACTATGCTGAGGCATAATGCTGGAATATTAGAGCATATTACAGGGACAAAAATTTCATTGTGGCTAAAGGATGTCCTTTTCACATTTACAGGACACAGTGTCCTACAAGGTTACTTAGAATCATCTCTTAGGCATTTAACAGGACACAGTGCACTACAAGAATCATCTCTTAGGCATTTAATAGGACACAGTGCCACACAAGAATCATCTCTTAGGAATTTAACAGGACACCATGCCCTACAAGGTTACTTAGAATCATCTCTTAGGCATTTCACAGGATACAGTGCCCTACAAGAATCATCTCTTAGGCATTTAACAGGACATAGTACCCTACAAGAATCATCTGTTAGGCATTTACAGGACACAGTGCCCTATAAGAATCATCTCTTAGGCATTTAACTGGACACAGTGAATCATCTCTTAGGCATTTGACAGGACATGGTGCCCTACAAGACTCCTTAGGCATTTAACAGGACACAGTGCCCTACAAGGTTACTTAGAATCATCTCTTAGGCTGCAGTATAAATTTACCCGTTTAACTTTCACCACTTGGACTCGTCTTCCTTTCGACCAAATTTATAAGCATAATTACAAGCACACTAGACAAGCATAATAGGTATAAAAAGGGGAGGGGGGGAATTGGTAAAAAGCAAGAATATAATATACAGATATACAGCCTAATAGCCTCAGGCCCATGGAGAGGAGGTTGACACTGGGAGGGGGTGAAAGGTGTTGTTGGGCATGTACAATTTACAAAGTTAGTACCCTCGTGATCCAGCACACCGGGGGAAGTCCAGTACAGAGGGCTCTGTACATGTGGTAAGATTACCCCCTTCAGGCTCTTTAAGGTGTCAAACTGAGCCAAAGCTGGCCTAAATTATCGCAATCATTATTACAAGGTTAGCAAGCCAGCATAAGGACACATTGTGAAGCTTAATTACCTCCAGGAATGGAAAGAGAGGTGTGGCATGCTACTTTGGTGATATTGATGATGAATGTATATTGGCTAGCCACAGCATTTGTTATTGATGAGCAAAATGAGCCCTGAGGGAGAGCAGGATTGAAAACTTGGTATTTCTATGCATGGCATGTCCCATCCACCCACACACACACCCACCTACCTTCCCCACCACTCCACCTACATACCTACCTACTTTCTTACTTACCTACCTATCTACCCACCTACCCACGCACCACCTACCTACCCCACCTACCCACCCCACCACCCTTCCCACCTACCCACCCACCTACCTACCCACCCACCTACCTATCCACCACCCACCTACCCACCCACCCACCGACCCACCCACCCCACCTACCCACCCACCCACCCACCCTACACACCCACCTACCTACCTACCTACCTACCCACCCACCCACCCACCCACCCACCCACCCACCTACCCACCGACCCACCTACCCACCCACCCACCTACCCACCCACCCACCTACCCACCCTACCCCACCTACCCACCCACCCACCTACACCACCTACCCACCCACCCACCTACCCACCTACCCGCCTAC
>JAQNBH010000015.1:17372611-17415111 GCA_028752905.1 Cladorhizidae sp. MBARI D1340-BT2
GTTGAAGTAGGCTCCATGGGAACACATACTGTCCAGAGCAACACAACACTGGGTGGAGGCAGGTTGAAGTAGGATCCATGGGAACACATATTGGACCAACACAACACTGGGTGGAGGCAGGTTGATGTACGCTCTATGGGAACACGTATTGGACCAACACAACACTGGGTGGAGGCAGGTTGAAGTAGGCTCCATGGGAGCACATACTGTCCAGAGCAACACAACACTGGGTGGAGGCAGGTTGAAGTAGGATCCATGGGAACACATATTGGACCAACACAACACTGGGTGGAGGCAGGTTGATGTACGCTCTATGGGAACACGTATTGGACCAACACAACACTGGGTGGAGGCAGGTTGAAGTAGGCTCCATGGGAACACATACTGTCCAGAGCAACACAACACTGGGTGGAGGCAGGTTGAAGTAGGATCCATGGGAACACATATTGGACCAACACAACACTGGGTGGAGGCAGGTTGATGTACGCTCTATGGGAACACGTATTGGACCAACACAACACTGGGTGGAGGCAGGTTGATGTACGCTCTATGGGAACACATATTGGACCAACACAACACTGGGTGGAGAGTAGGCTCCATGGCAACACGTACAGTATATCTCCCTACTATTCACTATTCACAGGTTCTTCATTGATAA
The DNA here is from genome assembly GCA_028752905.1 of Cladorhizidae sp. MBARI D1340-BT2. Classification (NCBI taxonomy): domain Eukaryota; kingdom Metazoa; phylum Porifera; class Demospongiae; order Poecilosclerida; family Cladorhizidae; species Cladorhizidae sp. MBARI D1340-BT2. The sequence goes on from JAQNBH010000015.1 coordinate 17,373,270, forward strand.
TTGGTCAAGTGTTATTACTTCATTATTAGAGACATTATGTATGAAACATAATGTGATGGAACGAACCAGATTCAGGTGGGTGTGGCAACACAAGATCTCCCGATCATCAGTTGCTCCCTCCCCCCCCTCCCCCTAGGGAGCGGTTTACTTAGCCCACCAATGACATGCCCTCAGCACCTGCTGTCGGAGCCCTCCACTCAACACCATTACGATGTAAACTCACACCATTACTACGTGATTGGGCGCACAATTAAGTCCTCTTTGAAGCCGGCAGCGAACTTGGCCTGAGCACCAGACGAAGACTCCATTCTTGGAAAGACAGGACTCACCCACACACTATGAGATGATATATAATCAGGAACAATTAATCGTGCACAATGAAAAGCACTTTAATTAAGACAATGGCTCTTCTTGGAGTGAGTAAATCTACAGGAATAGAAGATTGTGTGTGTGTGTGTGTGTGTGAGTGTGTATATGTGTGAGTGTATGTGTGTGTATGTATGTGTGAGTGTGTGTGAGTGCATATGAGTGTGTGTGTATAGAGTTATCTCTGCTAGTACAGCATGTATATATGTGTGTATATATCTATACACACAAGATGATGAGCATCTCTAATAATACTGCAATATTTATATTATGAGTGGAGTTGGACCCATCTACACCTTTTTTGTCTTAAAAATTCCTGTGAAGGTTGAAACATCTCGAGGGATTAAATTTCAAGTGGATTATTGAGAAAGCCACTGTAATTTCATTATGTCAGCTGAGAGTTCGTTGAGTCTTTATATATACATAGTCCAGCAGCCTCCTTCAAGAATCACTCAGGATAACCCCCACCAACCATGGCAGATGTTATTCTTTACCATGTTATTACACACGTGCCTATGCATACACATGTGCCTATGTATATGCCTATGCATATATACACATGTACCTATGTATATGCCTATGGGTCATTCCATGTCAAATCAACTGAAAATCTGCCTTCATCTCTCAGATTTTTGTAAAATTTTGGGGAATGATTGGGATCCATGAGTAACGGCCAGAGCTAAAATATTTTTGGTCACACCCACTTAATTAATGAGATACGTGCCGACGAACTTTGGGTTAATTAGCACTACCTCGGAAATTCAAATGCCCGTATCTTTGGAAGTATAGCTCGTGTACAGCTGGTTCTGGGGTCATTTTGAAGCTCTTTTCAAGGCCTATAATTTGTCTCTGATAATCTTTCTTTTAAAATCAACCAGAAAAAAGATATCACAATTTATAAACTTCAAACTTGAACCCCCAAAAATTATATCCTTCAAATTTCTTCAATTTTTTTGCTAAAGGTACCTTATGATGTAAACAAGCTTCCCTGTAAATTTTGTGATGGGCACTCCGACAGTTTTTGAGTTATGAACAATTATGTATGGCATGGACTACATGAATTAATGGACTACAGTGGAACCTCTGAATAACGGACGTATTGGGACGAGGACTTTTGTCCATTATTCGGAGGTGTCCCTTATTCAGAGGTTATTCCCCATTAATCTCATTTTATCATTATAATAGGTGTATAATAGGTGTATAATAGGTGGAGAACGTGGATTGTTTGTTCATTCATCAAGTTCATTTACCAATTGTAGATACCACATGCATATTATATTATATATGTGCACATAATAATTATAAGATACTTGTTAATTGTAGACATAAATTGATGCAGTTATTCAGTGTGAAGGGCAGGGAAGTATGAATGTAGAGTACTTTGTCTGGCATTAACTGAATGAAGGCAAGCTACTTTATCAATTAGAGAACTGGTACTCAAGGCTTCGGTAAAACATGTACGGCTTTCCTTTGACCTCCTCTAATGATTGTATAGCTTCTCCATAGTTTCTCAATTTGGGGGGAGGTGGTAGTAGGTCTGGGTCTTCTCCATCTGTAAGTGCTTCCTCACATTCAACAATGGATGACTGTTCAGAAAGGCTTGCTAAGAAGCTTTCTTCGCAGGTATCATCAAACTCAGTACATACAGGAAGATTGCTGTCTCCGGACATACTCATCAGGTGAACAACTACCCTTGGAGCCCATTGTCTTTGAAATGAGTGCATCTAGTACAAATTCGGCATGAATGTCTTGAAAAGGATCTTCTTCATTAAGCTGGTCACATCCAACTCACTATTAAGAACACCACCACTTCTGAAGCACTTAGATATCATTTCTGGTTTTACTTCACTCCATGCCCGAGATATCCAACTTATTGCAGTTAGTACATTAATAGACTTCGTTATCTCAGAAGCACAACTGCAATCATCAATCTTAGCTAACACATATTTCCCATGTGATGTAGCAAAAAAGTGCCATTCAGCTTGGACACTAAAATCATCTTTATGGAAGTACAGTTCTTCCGATTCTTGTATTGGGCAGCGCAACCATCAGAGAAATAGTCAATTCTTTTAGGGTCCTGACCGAGTTTCTTAGTGAGGAACTGAAGCAGCAGTTTTTGAAACAGATGAACTGCCGCAGTATCATGAATGTTACATTCTGATATGATGATGAAATTTGTGTGTGTTCAGGTGTTTTATCTTGCTTGTCACGTCGATAATAACACACGAAAGGGTGGATTGTTGCCTGGAGATTGTTCCAGTGGAATGACTGAGCTGCATCCTGAATTATGAAACTGTAGTTCTCCGCGAAGTCTGCAATGACCAAGAACTCTCCAGGTTCAAGTGAATTTAGAAGTGACTGTACCAACTGAGCAGGACTTAACATTATATAGCCAACCAACCTGGAATTACCCCCTGGGGTTTTTCATGGGATTCCTCTAAGACCTGAATATGCCTGCCAGCTCTTGGGAACATTCCCCCCAATAGATGTCAGGGATTGATATGTAGATCTGTCACCTGCGATCAGGTGCAATTTACGATAATGCACATATATACCTATTACTAAGGCCTGGAGAGCATCAATAGCTATATAATGGGCGTCCCTAAGTACTATGAGTACATTTTCGTATGGTTATGCTGTATATAATTGCTTATTGCTCAAAAACTGTCAAAGTGCCCATCACAAAACTTACAGGGAAGCTTGTTTACATTATGATGTAACTCTGGCAAAAATTTGGAGAAATTTGAAGGATATATTTTGGGAGGGTTCAAGTTTGAAGTTTATAAATTGTGATACCTTTTTTCTGGTTGATTTGAAGAGAAAGATTGTCGAGACAAATTATAGGCCTTGAAAAGAGCTTCAAAATGACCCCAGAACCAGCTCTACAGGAGCTATACTTTCAAGGCTACGGGCATTTGAATTTCCGAGGTAGTGCTAATTAGCGCAAAGTTCGTCGGCACGTATCTCATTAATTAAGTGGGTGTGACCAGAAATATTTTAGCTCTGGCCGTTACTCATGGATCCCAGTCATTCCCCAAAATTTTACAAAAATCTGAGAGATGAAGGCAGATTTTCAGTTGATTTGACATGGAATGACCCCTATGCATATATATATGTATGTATATACATACACATGTGCCTATGTATATGCCTATGCATATATATACACATACACATGTGCCTATGTATATGCCTATGCATATATATATGTATATATATACATACACATGTGCCTATGTATATGCCTATGCATATATATACATACACATGTGCCTATGTATATGCCTATGCATATATATATGTATATATATACATACACACGTGCCTATGTATATGCCTATGTATATATATATATATCATGTATATATATATAGACATGTGCATCATAAGTAGTTACCAGGTTTTGTTCAAGGTCTGTGCTCAACTACATGAGTAAGCTTCTCAGGAAACCAACTCATCACTTTTGTAGTGGAAGTGTGCAGTTGCTTGCTGACTCAGCTCACCACATGTTATGCTGCATGTATACATCAAACAAATTTAGTCCTTTCAAGTCACTGGAAGGTTTGAAGTCTAAAATCGCCATGAGTAGACTTAATAGTCCTCAAGTTCTGTGTTGTGTGTGTGGGGGGGGGGGGGGGGGAAGAGATAACAAATTTCAGTTTTTAGCTGTTTGGGGGGCTGCCAGTTTACTACCTTCGCAAAGGATTCAAGGCACGCTGGAAGTGTTTTCGGAGCTAAGATTGGCCCAAACCAAACGCTCAGGAAGCCAAGAAGCTGCCAGAGTAAGTTTTATCCGAGATATTATAAGCTTTTTCTTTTTCTATCAGCCGTTTTGAGCTAGGCGGCCAAACCAATGCAGGGGGGATAATTATATTCAACTATCGTCAAGAGCAACGATGTTCTAATTATGGGAGTTCACACTTTGCCAATAAAAAAGTTTGTTTCAGCAGAGAGAGGATGCATAATTCATGAATACTGTGTCCTATGCTTACGGTCTAACATTCACCCTTGAGTTTTCCGGTCCCAGTCACCGTGAACGAGGTTAGCAGTGTGGACCACCACACGGACGCCTTGAGCGTACTGCAGAAGCATCATCTTGCTGCACACACACACAGAAACAGGACCAGTCAAAACATTTTAATCAGTAAAAGTCGGCAAGATTTAGATGACCCTTTACCGATTCATAACCGAGCACATGCAAGAATATATACATGAACACCTGCAACATTTTAATGCTACTTAATGGACCTGGTCCAGCCACACCTCCTGCCACAAGGTCTCCCGCCGTTAACATATCATCCTAATCCTTGTCATGCCCATCTCAACTGAACCATTAACCTATTTTGAAATACATGTAATATTATTGTATGGACACTTGAAGATGGCTGAAATGCAAGCCATCGCTACCATTTTATGCTGAGAAGAGCAGAGTGGGTGCTTGCTACATATGTCCTGCCTAACCCTGGGATCACTGAGAAGAGCAGAGTGGGTGCTTGCCACATGTGTCCTGCCTAATCCTGGGATCACTAGAAGAGCTGAGTGGGTGCTTGCCACACGTGTCCTGCCTAATCCTAGATCACTGAGAAGAGCAGAGTGGGTGCTTGCCACATGTGTCACATGTGTCCTACCTAATCCTGGATTACTGTGAAGAGCAGAGTGGGTGCTTGCTACATGTGTCCTGCCTAATCCTGGATCACTGTGAAGAGCAGAGTGGGTGCTTGCTACATGTGTCCTGCCTAATCCTGGATCACTGTGAAGAGCAGAGTGGGTGCTTGCTACATGGAGGGCACCAACTATGTGGTTTAGAACAAACATGGCAAACAGTTCTGGAGTTTAAGATTGATCTTTTGGGGGGTTTGAAGCCAAACGTTTCAACCCAAATACTTCGGTCTTCATCAGGGATAATTAAAAAAATGAAAACAACACAACTCATCCACTCTCACTGGCAACACATCCCCACTCACTGGCAACACATCCACACTCACTGGCAACACATCCACACTCACTGGCAACACATCCACACTCACTGGCAACACATCCACACTCATTGGCAACACATCCACACTCACTGGCAACACATCCCACTCTCACTGGCAACACATTCACACTCACTGGCAAAACATCCACACTCACTGGCAACACATCCACAATCACTGGCAACACACTCACACTCACTGGCAACACATCCACACTCACTGACAACACATCCACACTCACTGGCAATACATCCACACTCACTGGCAACTCATCCACTCTCACTGGCAACACATCCACACTCACTGGCAACACATCGACATTCACTGGCAACATATCCACACTCACTGGCAACACATCTACCCTGGCAACACATCCACACTCACTGGCAACACATCCACACTCACTGGCAACACATCCACACTCACTGGCAACACATCCACACTCACTGGCAACACATCCCCACTCACTGGCAACACATCCACACTCACTGGCAACACATCCACACTCACTGGCAACACATCCACACTCACTGGCAACATATCCACACTCACTGGCAACACATCCACTCTCACTGGCAACATATTCACACTCACTGGCAAAACATCCACACTCGCTGGCAACACATCCACAATCACTGGCAATACATCCACTCACTGGCAACTCATCCACTCTCACTGGCAACACATCCACACTCACTGGCAACACATCGACATTCACCTGCAACATATCCACACTTACTGGCAACACACCCACACTCACTGGCAACACATCTACCCTGGCAACTCATCCACTCTCACTGGAAACACATCCACATGCACTGGCAACATATTCACACTCACTGGCAATGTGTTACACACAATAAATGCACGTCACTCATGAGTCGTCCAAATAACAGTGTATATGACCAGCAACACATCAGACAGACAGAGGCGTGATTTCACACACCCAGTCTTGAGAGTTGCAACCTAGCAACCAACCGTGTAGCTCCATCCCTAGATCACGATTGAGGGCAATCCCTACGTGGAACGCGGTGTGCAGCTCCTCCTGCACGAGTTAACTCCCTCTATTTGCTGGTAATCGTACAAGTTCTGGAGTTATTCTGAGCAACTGCTAGAAAGTTCTTAAAGGGAAGCTGCTCAGCTATAACACTTATATAGCTCATGTTTTGGATCGACTTGTCAAAAAAGGTAGATAACAAGAACTACCCATGTAGATACTACCACCACTTATAGGACCCTTTACCCAATGAGCACCAATATTATATCAACAGGTAAAGGGTCCTCTCAATGTCGTGGTCAAGCTGGATAAGTTCTTGTTTCCCTGCTTGCCAATCCAATATATTCTTTTAAATAATGTTTATATATGCACATGGACAACACAACAACAACACGCCCCCACCTGTGATGACAGCCAAATGGACTGTCCAGCTTTGCCTGTAGACATATAATGAAACACTTTAATGCGAGTTCTTGGAATGTCACGCCTCTTAAACACAGGTGAGCTTACAGCAACGAGCTTGATGTTCGGGAAAGCTCGAATATTAATATTCATCTCCGCTATGGTACTTCTCTTGTCTCCCACGACAACCAAGATTGGAGTATTTCTTTTGAAAAGAGAGAGAGAAGATGCACTCATAATTACACTGCCACAGTACACAGTTGCCCATGTACGGAGTCTGCGTCCGTCAACTCAAATAACTCGCCTCTTCCCTTTTGGATATTGCTCCACCATCCACTCAATGTCGAACAAGAAGTTGAACTATAGAAGACATTACAAGCTATTGATAAACACCATTCCAGCACCGAGGACTTAATTAATTTATGCCCACCCAAAACCCAAATAACGAGATAATGAGCCATCGAGTGCAGCATACCTGAACAGAGGCCACGAGGTCACCCATAGAGAGGATGTCTGGCAGGAAACAAGATCAGATCATGTGATATAAACATTGTATGCATTGAGATACTTTCAAGGGGGTTGAATATTCACAGAGGGGGGGGGGGGACCAACGGAAGGATTCATGGGGAGGGGGGTATTCGGGGGTTGAAGAGCGTCTAGTGGAAACCACATTATGCTCTGCTCCTCCTCAGTGCATCTCTTTGTGTGTAGGATTGTAACCATTCCAGCCATTACCATCAAGCCAAGTGCTTGAAGTATCCCTTTGACAGTATTTTAGTCAGTGGGGGAGGAGGGGTGGGTGGGGTAGGGGACACTTTTAGGGGACACTTTTAGAGATGATGACAAAGACCTCTTCTTAATGGATGGATGTATATACACCCACCTCCATTATTATATACCCCATCCAGGGATGTAAATGGCCATTATAATACCAGCTGTGGTAAACACAATCAGGTCCATATGCCAACAAACACTAAAGCAGTTGCTCTCTGAGGAAGTGTTGCTTGAGATATCATGACGCATATAAAATCCAACAGGGCTTTTAAAAATGTGCACTCCACATGTGTTAAGCACACGTACATGGATATGCGGTGATAATTCTTGATAAATGATGTTTTCAAGCTTCAGGAATCACTTATGCATTCCTGGGTTAAAATGCACTGGTATATATATAAACATATATACACTAGCTTATATACCCACACTCTGTTGTGGGAGTGTTATCTGCAGATGCAGAGAGCAAGCACCAGGAGGCTGTACGAGAACTGAAGAGGCAACACAAAGTGATGATTAGACTATGTCAGCACACACCGTCAGACTCATATCTATTAATTTTTCGAATTCATAAAATTTTCTGAAGTTTTTCAAAAAATTTTCCTTCTATTTTTCATGACGGATATAAAATCCAACAGGGCTTTTAAAAATGTGCACTCCACATGTGTTAAGTACACGTAAATGGTATGACCCTCGACCTACTCACCAAGTCCTGTTCAAATCAGTACAGGCATTTGGCCAGGCATAGGCCATGCACACGCAGAGAGACAGACAGACATTTCCAACTTTATACATATAGATATATATGTACTCACACTCCCTATTTGGGTGAGACTCCTATTTCAAAATGGCGGATGCCAACACACGCACGCACACAAGAGCACGCGAAGACACACCCTCTAAAACAACAACAACAAACAACTAAAACACTTCCATGATGCGTTACTAAAGGTAGCAAACCAGCAGCCCTCCCCCAATAGTCTTCTAGCTCAGTCTTCCTTCCTCCACTCGCACAGTTTGAACACCATCAAGTCGCAAATTTGCTACCACGCATGAAGCCTAGGGTGAAGCCCACGCATTCTGTAAGGTATGCAGCATGGATTCTTCAGATGCTGAGCAGGCAAGAAGTGCAACCACACGCAGCCTTCCAGCGATGTCAGAGCGATGTCGGTGTCGAGTGATCATTGCTATCATATCAAGATAAACAACAACATTCATTCAAGTAAAAATAAAAATTTGTTTCACCCAGCAAATTAAAACTGAGGAGTTGGCATGTGTGGGATAGTTGAGGAGGATTTCAAGAGTTCGGGTGAAGAGAAATAGTTTTTGAAGTTGTGCTCTGAGTCAAGATCACTCTGCTGGGGGAAAAGTGAGCAAGGGAGAACTGGGGTAAAGAGGAAGGAATGCTGGTGGTTGGGAAGCATGTGGATATGAAGACTCAGAAGGAAGACATGGGGCGATGACGTGGTGGTGAGGTTTTTTAGGGATAAGATCGTGTTTATGAAGATGAATTGTTAGGCAAAACATGAGATCAGCATTGGGAAGAAAGAGACGCTGCAGAGTTAGTTGACATACCCGCACAGCGAAGCTGTTGGTGAGGGAGGAGGTGCTAAAGCAGCTGGAGCACAGGGGGAGTGGTGGCGTCTGGTTCAATGTTGGAGAACGGAAAGTCACCAAGTCAGTGACATGCTTCTGGATTAGCTGCTGGAAGGATAGGGGGGAAGCACAAGTTAATATGCAGAGAAGGATTGAAGTTTTGGGGAGGAAGTTGAAACAGTTGGTGCTGGGGTGGAGAGAAGAGGATAATGAAGGTTGTGCAGGGGAGATGGAGGGCACGCTAATGATGGCAGTCATAAGGACAAGGAGGTTGTGGTAAGGAAGGTGTAAGACCATGTGGTTGGTGGCGGTTCTGAGTCTCAGGAAGTGGGCTATCAAGCTCTAGAGTGGGGGGGGGGGCATTCATCCTGAGAAAGAGAGGCTGATACAAGAAAAAGTGGAAGAGAATATTTGAATGGAGGTACATCCATGGTGTGGTGTGTTTTGGGGGGAAGGGGGAAGAAGTCTGTAGCTAATGGGAGAGTAGCAGCTGTCAGGAAAGTAGCAGAGGATTCAGGCAACGTGGATGTCAGCAGAGTATTCAGGCAACGTGGATGTCAGCAGAGTATTCAGGCAACGTGGATGTCAGCAGAGTATTCAGGCAACGTGGATGTCAGCAGAGTATTCAGGCAATGTGGATGTCGGGAGAGTAGCAGAGGATTCAGTTACTGTGGCTCTCCAGACCATACTCTCATCTGGGCCTAAGTGGTGTGAGAGAGGATGGAGAAGAAGTGGGAGTGTGTTTAGGCCTTGCCTAACAAATTGCACAACCTCATACCCAAGACAGTAATTAGCACAAGAACAGTAATGAGAACATTGAACATTACCTTTAAATGGTAACACTATAGGTGAGAGTAGATTAAAGGACAGCATGCATGCACATGATCAGTAAGTGAGGGTAGTGTAATGCAAGGAAATGTTGGAACCTGGCTTGCTAGCCTATTTAAAGGAGCCAAGCCAGGGAACTTCAGAGAGGCCCCAGAGATTTCAGTCTACAGATCCAGTAATGTAATTTTGTCCAGAATTATTTGATAAAAAGATTAAGTTATACTGAACTCTCGTCCTAGACCTTGTGGATCTCCGCCTCCGTTCAGGCGAGGATCCAACAGAGTGGACGGCAGGTTAGACTGGGAGGAGGACCAGGAAGCAGTGTGGAGGAAGTGTCCAAAGGGTGGGAGGAGGTGAGAGATCTTGTCAAGAATTGGGAGAAAGTCTAGTCAAGTAGATGGAAAGAGAAGGTTTTGGCTGCAGCGGAGAAAGGTATAGGAAGGAAGAATGGTACGGACATCAGAGGGAAGGTGGGCAGATGTGGAAAGGCCAATTTATGCTAGGAAGGTGTGGCTTGCATGAAGCTGAGAGAAGCGAGGAAGAGAGGGGAGGGTGCGGTTACAATGATGAGGGCTGGCGATGAATACAAGAGACTGAGAAAGGAGAGAAGGATCAGAGCAGTGAGGAAGGGACGGTCGAGGAAGAGAGCAACGAGGAAGATTACACTGCAGAGTGGCATGCGTTGCAACTTGTTCTGGAGTGATCTGAGGAAGAGGAGGAAGGAGACAAAGAGGATGAAGATGGTGAAGGGTGAGGGAAGGGTGGTGGAGTGAGAAGGTGAGTGTCTGGTAGTGGTGCCAAAACATTGGGAGGAGAAGGGAGGGTGATGGCAGAACACCAGATTCAGAGATAGGAGACGAGGGAGGATGTGAGATGGGTATGTGTGAGGAACCAAGTTGGGAAGAAGTGGACAAAGTCATGAAATGTTTGAAGCGAGGGAAGGCTCCTGGTCCTGTTGGAGTTTTGGATAAGATGTTGGTGGGTGTTGGGGGTGGAAGGCTGCCGGAGGTGGTGTTGCAGATAATGGTGATGGTGATGAGTGCTGCCTGGTAGAGGAGTCTACTGGTGCTTCTCCATGAGGATGGTGACACAAGCAGTGAACTATGGGGGGGGGGGGGGGGGTTGCTTTGTGTAGTAAAAGCATTTACGATAGTGCTGTTGAGAAGGTTTGCTGAAGATAGGATCTTGACAGAAGTGCAGAAATGATTTAGGAGGCAGGGGATATTTGGACTAGTGTTGAGGTGTGTGTGAAGAAGGAAGAGAAGAGAACACTATACTAGCCTTCTTGTAGCAAGGCTTATGATAAATATATTTGGAGGGATGGATTATGGCATAAGGAGATTTGCAGTAGACAAGATACTCTGCAAGATGCGGGTGATGGATTTTGGAAAGTTATATAGATCACTAACGCTGTTCTGTTCAGTAAAGGCCTAGAATCAGAATGGACTCGTACAATGCAATAAAGGCAATTCCATAACTCTACAATGATTACTGTACTTATTCCTTGGATCTTCTAACAAGAATAATATTGTGTAAAAGAACACCACAGCCGTAGCTATGGCAGCTGCCATAGGCCTAGGCTAGCAACTGTAGTGTAGCTGGTGAGCAAGCCTCTCATTTCCAGCTCATTCTGTGGTCAGTGATGGGAGGTGTGGAATGAGTGCCAGTGATGGGAGGTGTGGAATGAGTGCCAGTGATGGGAGGTGTGGAATGAGTGCCAGTGATGGGAGGTGTGGAATGTGTGCCAGTGATGGGAGGTGTGGAATGAGTGCCAGTGATGGGAGGTGTGGAATGTGTGCCAGTGATGGGAGGTGTGGAATGAGTGCCAGTGATGGGAGGTGTGGAATGAGTGCCAGTGATGGGAGGTGTGGAATGTGTGCCAGTGATGGGAGGTGTGGAATGAGTGCCAGTGATGGGAGGTGTGGAATGAGTGCCAGTGATGGGAGGTGTGGAATGAGTGCCAGTGATGGGAGGTGTGGAATGTGTGCCAGTGATGGGAGGTGTGGAATGAGTGCCAGTGATGGGAGGTGTGGAATGTGTGCCAGTGATGGGAGGTGTGGAATGAGTGCCAGTGATGGGAGGTGTGGAATGAGTGCCAGTGATGGGAGGTGTGGAATGTGTGCCAGTGATGGGAGGTGTGGAATGAGTGCCAGTGATGGGAGGTGTGGAATGAGTGCCAGTGATGGGAGGTGTGGAATGAGTGCCAGTGATGGGAGGTGTAGAACATGTGCCAGTGGAGTAGGGGAGGCCGTGGACAATTTCTTGTTGCCTGGAAGGAGCTTGAGAGGGATCGGCAGGCACATATGTCAACATTATCAAGGTGACCTTGATAGGCCCCACATTATCAAGGTGACCTTGACAGGCCCCACATTATCAAGGTGGCTTTGATAGGCCCCACATTATCAAGGTGGCTTTGATAGGCCCCACATTATCAAGGTGACCTTGATAGGCCCCACATTATCAAGACTAAATTAAACATGATGAAGAATAACATCTGCTATGATCGGTGGTTAGTTCTGGAGTTATCAATTATCCCAAACAAGTTCTTGGAGGAGGCTGCTTACTATTGCACTAACTATTTATAGAGAGAAAACAAACAAACATCAACAACACGAAATATATATATATATACATGTATATATATATATTGTTTTAATTTTTACACATATATACATATTTAAACAAAAAGGAATATTGCATTGCTACAAACATTTAGAGATTTTAGAATCATGCACTCCATATTATTAATTAAGTATGACATTGATGTGCATTGTTTTAAAGTGTAGAAGGTCCTCTAAATATCTGTGGTTTGCATTGGTACATTCTTCCTCCCTTTCTTGTCAATCCATTTTTGGCTTTTATAAAATATTTCTGTCTTGTCTATTCATCTATCTATCTACTTATTTCCACACCATTAGATACTTCTATTCTTCCCCAAATCGTCTGATGCACATGTTCCTCAGTTCATAAAACACAAAAATTGGTAAAGATCATCATCACAATAAACATGCTTGTGAGTGCATGCAATATTGAGCCGGGCTGAGCCGATCAGCAGCTGTGGCATGTTTATCTCGAAAAACAAGCAGTTGGTTTATTGAGAAGCTTATTCTTGTGATTGTGACAATAGTTACAGCACAGATATCCAACAAAACTGTTTTACTCCTTGTGGTAATTGTTATATAAACGATTAGAGGGTCAGTTCTTGAAAGAAGCAGCTAAATATAACAACAACAAAACAAACAACAAAACAACAAAACAACAAAATAAAAATAAAAACAAGACCGGATTGACATGTCAAGAACAAAGGTAACAAAGTGCCAACAATATAGATGACCCTTTACCATTAAAAAATAAACAATATATTTGGCGAGCATAATTTTAAAAGATAAAGGATCCTATAAATATTTGTGGTCTGCATTAAGAAAAAATTTGACAAGTTGATCCAATATATTTTTATTTTTTTGTCATTTGTAAATAATATATACCACACTGTCAGTGTGATTGAGCCCTCGGCCCTATATAGCTCTGGCCTACTCCTGGTCATGCCCTCAATCAATCATGCCCTCAATCAATCATGCCCTCAATCAATTCGCACCTCATATAGTGCACACAGGTTCTAGGTGGTCCAAATGAATAGACCGCATGAGGTGTATTTGAGGAAACACGGTATTTCTCACAAATCCACGAGGTCACTAGGCAATGGTTCCTAGGTGATAGCATGGCCACATGAACATGTGAAACTCGCTCCGTGTGCCAAAGGAGACAGAGATAAAGCTCCTTATTAATTACTGCATATGGAAGCTATGGAGGATATTCCAGGACTCTCTCTTGCCTCCCCTTGGCAGGAGATTGAATAGGCTGGATTAAACTCCGAACCTTGTAACATCATCTAGTTATCTCAATTCAGAGATGAACTCAGTTCCTTTCCAAAACTAACCAGCACATAGCTAATACACCTTGGGAAAGGGTGGTCAGTTCTAGAATCTTCTTCGCATATATATGAAATTTAGATTGTCAAGTATCAAAAATAGTATATATCATCAATGTACAATCAGCAGAGAGAACAGACCTTTAATCCCCAGAGCTATATCACCTCCATTATATCGACTACTGAGACCACGAACTTTTGTCAAGTGAAAGAAAGGGGTTGAACTTCTGCACCCACCGGCACAACTAGCGGCACTAGTTAATGGCTTCATTGGAGGGTTGGCTTTCTCCTTCACCACCACTGCAGATTCAGAGTCACACTCATTGTCACACTCATTGTCATCATCCAAATTAATGATTCCTTGTTCTGGATCCATCATCCTTGGCCTCTTGGCCATGGGCAATTCTTCAGACATGAACTCTGACCCTTCTAGAAGAGACTGTTTGCAATAATTGCGGACATTTGTATTTTTATGTACCTGGGTGAGAGAACTCCTCAAAATGAGTGGGATTCTTACGATAACATTTCTTTCCATACTTGCAAACTGGCCTGTCAACGCTCATGATTACACAGCCAGACCTAATGTATTAGCCCGCCGGCTTCCGCGGTCCTCAGTCTAGGAGAGGCCGGATTTCCTGTGGTCATTTCCGCCTTCGAAACGTTGGATCGCATCCGCTGGTGTCTCCCCAGACTCTACGACCAACTAATTCTCTCTAGTACACTCGCAGTTCTAGAAGCAGCAGCAACAAGTGCCAAACTCATTTTGAACTATATGCCAACCTACCTTTACCTGTTATTTATATTTATCCAAATAATAATTAAAAAAAAAAAATAATAAATAAAATTAAAAAACATCAAGGAAGCTCGGATAAAATATTCCACAGGATAAAATGTTTTCTCTCAACGAACTCTCAGTTGACGTAAATAATGAAGTTGGTGGTATTGGGTTGTACAATGGTGGTATTGGGTTGTACCTTCTCAATAATCAACTCTCTCGATGTTTCGACTAGATGCTCTAGCTTTCGACAGATCTGTGCTTGGGATATTATGTCTGCGAAGTGGCCTAGCCCTAGGAAGTTGGCAAAAATCGTACAGCTGTTTGCTGACTCACTCAGCTCAGCAAGACGCGTATTTGACAAACGTGTATATTTTATGGACGATCAAACTTACAAGGGAAGAGGGCAGGGTCTTCTGTTTACTAACCAGCTCAGAAAGACTCGCATTTGCATAAACGTGTAAATTTTATGGATGAAGGAAGGGGCAGGATCTTTGCTGACTCAGCTCAGCAATTTTTTTAAATTTTTTTATTTTTTTATTTACCTCTTCACTGGGTTGGTATAGAGTTTGGCTCACACTCCATGTGAAATAGTAACAGAGAGACGGAGGCAAGAAAGTACGAGGGCCTATGGGAGAGGGAGGGCCTATAGGGGGAGGGGTTATTAGGGTCTTGGTTTGTTGTCTGTCCTATTTCTGGCCGACTTGTTCTGTTATCTGGTAAGGGAGAGACCTGGGGAGATGTCAGCTTAAACGTGCAGTCCGTTCTCACTTGCACATTATCTGTGGAGCACAGCTAGGCCAGTCTAGTTTTGATTTGCTGCCACGCAGCTGGGACAACTGGCCAATCTCTTGATCAATCTCTTCGCAATGAAAACTATTCCAAGTTTCCATAAGCCTGCACTATTTGAGGCAGGTGACCCATTCATATTTTTAATGGGTGAATATACATGTCTAGATAATAGATAGGTACATATGCTATGTGCAGCAACACCAAATTTTCCACCCAACTCCCCACTGAGGGCTCGCTACATTCGCCAATGTATGTGTTACCCGCCTTCAAAGAGGGAACTATCTGGTGATTTTGACTTAGGAGCTCCATATATTTCACTGTGTAAACTTGATATATGACTCATCACTCTCCCTTTTGATACTAAAAATGTTGCATAGGCATAACCATGCCAAAGTTACCTCCAGCTGAATTGGGGGGGGGGGGGGGGGGGGGGGGGGGGGCATCAAAATCTGCATGCCTGAATTTGTTGAAGTGTTGATAGTGATAGATCTACTTTACGGAAAGAGCATTTTCATTAGGCACTAAAACATGATGAAGAAAATGAGCGAGAATGCCTGCAGCAGATTTGAAGCTAAACTGGTTGTGCTGTCAGTGAGAGCAGGTTACATGGTTAATAGCTGACTCCTTCCTTCCAGATAAAACTAGCCAGCCAAAAGCAGGACAAACAACAAACCAAGACCCCTGCAAGCCCTCAAAAACCTCCCCCCATAGGCTACCATACAATAATAATAATGATTAGGCATGAAACTATAGTAGGGCCAGCCAATTCCAAAAAGGTGTCACTAATAATAATAAAATAATAAATTATAAAAAATTTAATAATAAATAAATTTGCTGCAGAGGCAGATGAGAGCTGGACTGCATGGCTGACAGGAAAGGAAGGGATGGTGGACATAGTTACTCAATTAATTAAGATGGTCTATTTTTCTTCTCTGTCACTCAATGCATTGCATATTATTATTAGTGGCATAATCTTGCCAAGTAGTTGATTCCCAACATCCTGTCTAAGAGAAACAACAGGACTTTGTATATGTGAGGGTATAACCCACAGACAGCCAGGCACTCAATAATCATGAATCAACCCATAATCTTATGGTCACCAAATCTGATAAACCAGGTCAACCCATAACCTTATAAGTGTTGGACACTAAACTCATGAAACCAGTTTTACCAGTGTCGGCTTGCCTGGACCAGTCAGTGTCTCTGGTCACACATGGGGGATGGGGTTATTCCGTGTCCCATAACATACAGCTGATATGTAATTTAGCCCTCCTCACCACTAACCATATCCTAACCATATCTGTAAAGATGTCCTAAAATTATAGGAAATTATTATATTGAGGGTGATTTTACACAAAACAGTTAAGGCACCATATTTGGGAATTCAAATAGTAGTCGAGCTAACCTCACACAGAATGGTGGAGTGGGGAGGAGGATATTCTATGAATAAGCTCTTGTTGTTTGTTATTATGGCGTGCAGTTATCTCGCTGATGCAATGACATCCAAGTTTTGTTGACCATTGCTCACTGTCACTGAGCAAGCCATTCTGGCATGGAACATGATACGATCATGGCATGTCCATTACGAAAATATAGACCTCTGGCAATTTGGGATGAGGGCATTGTTCAAGTCCTAATTACAGTTTACACTAAGATAATACAAATACACCACAGCTATGACTCATAAAGAATGAGACAGAAGTACACATGATTGGAAACTGGTGCAGATGTTGGGTGGAAGGGATAGAAAGGGATTGATTTTGCAAGGAGAGCGGGTTTAATAAAGGAGGACTAAAGGTCCTGGCGTAACTTTTCCCCTACACTCTATGAATGTAATTTCTACTAGATTTGTATGGGCTTTAAAATGATATATAATATGAGGGGTCAGGTACGTTATTGGGTGAAGGACAGGCAAAATAGTTAGGGATGTTAAAATTGCCTCTTGGCTCTCTAAGGTCAGAACATCACTTGTCATGTGGGTAGCTCAAGTACCCTGTTATACTAAACTGAAGTGACTTGAAGTGATGGCTAATATGCTGACCATGACTCTGAAGAAGTCACCCTCTTCAATGTCAGGAACATCCCTGTATTATGCTATATTCATAGATGCTGTATTCATAGTTTTAATGGGTAGAGCAAAGAGAAGGTTTTCTTTTGGGATATAAATAAAAACTGACAGAGTTATATATAAATCTTAACAAAAAACATCAACACAGTGGGGGGCTACATTGTGTTGAGAGCATGATAACTACACCAGCAACTTAGTGGGTTGGGGGGGAGGGGGGGAGGAAAGAGGGTGTGACCACGTCTGACCATGTGGTTTTATTATCAAGTATCATATCTTTGCACCTATTCATGCTATGGTCCTGATATTTCATATACCAAAATGTAGCTCATTCGATATGCTTTGTAATGGTATTTCGCTTATACATGTTTTTCTTTTGGAACTGCAGATTGGAATGAGAAGTGTTCCAGATCAAGTCTTGAGTGGCTATAGCAACTGTGATTGATAGGGCAATACAAACACTACAAATTGATGGAAGTAATTTTTTCCTTATGTTGTAAATAGAAACACTAACAAAACTTTGTGGTTATGATTTTGGAGCTCCATAGATTCTGCACACTTCACTGTATGAACTAACTCAAAATATAGATCTCTCTGTGTGCTCTCTTTTAATATTACAAAATGTATGCTAAAGTTACATACAGCGAAAGAGTGGGTACTTCAAAATCTGAGCGGCAGTAGTTTATGGTTTGAATGGGAAATGTAGCCAGTTATCTGTGGCTAGAGGAAGCCCTACTCTTGTGTTCAAACAAGGCGTTAAACGTGACTAAGTAGGGCTTCCTCTAGCCACAGATAACTTACTTTCCACCAGGAACCACAACTCCACCTGTTCAGACATTCAGTTTTGAGGGAATTCCCATTTTGGCTTTAGCTAACAACTAGCTCAATATTTTTTAATATCAAAAGAGAGCACACAGAGAGATCTACATTTTGAGCTATATATCATTCTTACAATAAAGTGTGCAGAATCTACGGAGCTCCAAAGTGGTAACCACAAAGTTTTATTAGTATATAATTCTAAACTCCCCTCACATGAACATAAGTCTACTTATAATATATAAAATTCTATCAATCTGTCTATCAATCTGTATATAATAGTGATTGCATTGCTTTATTGATCGCAGTTGTTATAGCTTGATGCTGGAAAGTAGTGTTTTCGAAGGAGTTTGAGGGGTATTTTCACTTCACATTCCAACCTGCAGTTCCAAAAGAAAAAAATCTATATATAGCAAAACAAAAATGCTACTAGAAAGCATACTGCACAGGCTACATTTTGATATTTAAATCAGGTCCAGGGCATCAAAAACTCAATATCCAGGTTTGTAAATAAATTAGATTTAGGATGACCAATACCTGGAACTACCCTAACAACAGTAGTGACCACAGATTATCACATTACTTCAAAACCACTCGTTGCACACTCTATTGAAGTTGATAACCATATCTGGAACTAGCCCAAACAATCCCAAACAGCAATGAGTAGTAACCACAGATTATCACATTACTAACGCTCTGTTGCACTCTAATGAAGTTGATAACCATAATCAAACACAGTAGTAACCACATATAATCACGTTACTTCAAACCGCCCTATTGCACACTCTATTGAAGTTGATAAAGGCAGCCATTCCAGCTGTACACAGCTGTCTCACCTACAGCACACTGAAGATGACCACTGCTCTACCAGAATCTGACTCAGCTGCTCTAATCAAGAGTGCCAAGCAACTTTGTATGGTCATCGAACAAGGAGCAGCCAAGGTTTGTAATTGGGTCTAGCCTACAGTAGCTTACCAAAAAAGGTGATCATGCAAATTTTGTGACTTCCATTTTTAGTTTAGCCATCATGAAGGACAGGCTTTCTCCAGCATCTTTGATGGTCTGAACTTAGCAGTAAGGAAACTTATTTGCTGTTCACAGGTAATCTATTAATTCAGACTTCCACCTAGTGCAGGTGTGAAAGAAGGCAAATAACCCGTTCCTCCCTAAATGTAGCATCCATGGGAGATTGAATAACTTCTCCTCTGCAAATATAAAGGTCTGGCAATATTAGGCATTTCCTCCCCATTTTTTTCCAGGCGACCCATCATTGATTTGAATCTCTGTATTCACTCCTATATTTGCAGTAGTTTTTAGTATCATAAGATAGGCTATATTTTATTACTTAAAAATATAAGGGTTTAGGTAAGTATTGGGCTGTGGCATTCGATAGAGAGGAGGTCCTTAATGAATTTGTGGATGGCTCACTTTGTAAATGTAGATTATTAAAATTTGCTGTATAGTAGTATAAGTGAGCTACACTCATAGGCAGTCAAATATTGATTGAACTTTGTATTGTTGAAATAATCACCCCAAAAACCTATCCTATGTGCACTCTATCAATATAGTGATCCAATACCCACCAATACCTATATACTTATTCTCCAATATTTCTGTCTTTATAAAACAAGTAGCGAGCTGTACCATTTGAAGTCAAAATTATTTGCATAAAGGTAAGGGACGTCAATTGTGGATCCTAGGAGGAAAAAGAAAAAGATCTAAAGACAAGCACACAAAATGGTGTCATGAACAAGCCCTTTAGAATGGATTGTTGTGATTTCCCATGAATTAATGCTGGTTTTTACAGGATCCTGATTTTGATCGTCTAACAATTATTTTTGAGGAAAATCCAGAAAATGGTGATGGTCAAGAACCTGTCTATCAGGACACACAATCAATGAAGATGATGTATGGTCCACATTATATTCCAGGCAATGACGTTTCCACGAATTACTCGAGTAAGTTACATTAGCTTTATCGTACATAGTCGAACGTGTGCATAAGACTGCAGGTGCAATATAGATATTTTCCCTTTTATTATGTGGATGTTGTTTTGTATTTAATAGCTGTGTGGGTTTTAGCTCCAAAGAGCTTCGAAGAGTCATCATTTTCAGTTTATTCTGTGGAAAACTATATAACTCCAGGAGCCACCATGCAATTTGATTATAATGATTCCAAAGACTGGTGGGATATAACTTTCAGCGGTGGGGTAAGTCATGTATATAAAACTTGAGGAATAACAGGAGTTTAAACTCGTTCGATTATTTTCAGCTGACATCAAACTACAAAGTATAATTATAGGAATTGTTGATGTGTTGTTATTTTTTCCCTTTTCTTCCCCCCCCCCCCCCACAGGGACATCCTAAAAATTTAATTTCCATCAGTGATGAATTGGGGGGTAAAGCTTCAATGTTCACTATACGAGAGGGTAAAAGAATATATCTGGTGAGTCAATCATCTGTTAAAGAAGAGGATCAAGAAGAATCGCAGGTGGCTATCAGAAAAATTATAGTAGGTGTTGAAAAGTCCAGGGTCAGAAATAGCGTAGACGTGTGGAGGAGGGAGTCTGTGAAAAACCAAGTAAAATTGGAATATCCCATTGAACCCCCGACAGGAGAACATTGTGCTTCTGAAACAAATGAAGTACTCATGTGCACACAACAGTGTAAAAAGAAGACCGATGCAGAAGCTTCTTCTTGCTGCTCCCTAAATTAACATATTTTAAAATACTTGTATTAGCGAACTATGGACCATGTTACATTGACTACTACCTGTTAATTAATGATAGTGATTGCTTCATGCAGAAACTTACGTCATGAATTGCTCAATAAATAATAGCTATATAATACAATGATAAAAATAAATATGGACTAGTTGCAATGAAGAGGGTGTTTCCAATGTATGCTGCAACCCAGTGCTATGCATGTTATTGATGCTTGGGGATTATTGTTGTAGTGGCTTTTTCTGCTACATGCTTATGTATATAAATGGTCTCATTATCAACCAAACTATAATAGAAATAAAAAATGGAAACATCTTATCTGTGATCTTGATATATACGAAAAATCGTTGTCAATAATGATGACGGTTACTTTATTATCGAGATTTATTGCAAGGCTCCTCTTCATTTATTGTTATTACCAATTCTTCACCTATGGTGCTTGGCTTGAACATATTTAGAATGTTCCACAAACCACATATAACACTTAACAATTATTCGATCATCTAAAACTTTGCAGGAACAGTTCCATATGTGTGCAAGAGAACTGATCCTAGCCAACTTTGTATTTCCCTCCTTCCCTCTTTTGGCAGTACAAATAAAGTAAATTCATGTCTGGTTGGAATTCAAACTTGCAGAGCTAAATGTGGAGGCAGATTGGCGTGCATGGACTCAACTAAAAGAATTAAGCAACTCCTCCCACCCCCTCCCAATAGATATAAAAGCAGATTTATCTCTCTTCTCTTCCCTTCGTTTTTCTCTTCTCGTTTTAGAGGGGGGTGTAACACACCTTATTAACATCTAAAACACGATAAAGGTTGTTATTTCCAACCTTGTGCACAAAGAGTTGGTAAAGGTTATCAGTAAATGACTGCAAAAAAACAAACAATGGGACTTTTTAAATAAGCTAGGCAAGATATTCTGTGATGTCAGCAGTCACAAGCTAGCAAAGCAGAGGGGATAGGCCAGATAAGCTGATAAAACAGAAAACATACCAACTTGGCTGCAAGTATGAAGGAAGATAGTAAAAAAAATATTCTTAGAAAAAACAAAACAAAATTGTATTGGGTTAGAGAAGGAAGAAAATGATGATTATTTTACTCTCGCTGACCCTTTAGAACAAGCTTATTTTATTTTTTATAAACTGTAGAATGTTAAGTTTAACTGGGTGCAAGATTTCGCATGTTAGGGCTTAACGTGAAAATAAATATTCATGTAAACTTCTTCTCATTGTGAAACTCTCATTACATCATAAAGTGGAAGGTAACTGGTAAACATTTTGCATTGTGACAGGTTATATCCCTGAAAACTGCTACTTGATAACTTTGAGTATGAATGTGCTAAGGGAGGCCTTTCCTCTTGTTAAAAAAACAACCCAAAACTCAAGAAAAATTGTGGGAGGTCAATTCCCACCACACCTCCACCTTGTGCATGTTTTGTAATTGCAAAGGTGTTGCAGTTTCATCTTCTTTCCTTTCAGAATCTCCTATTTGAAAGGGCTGGAGGCTAAAGGCATAAAACTCGGTATTTTGGGCTCCTGTATTAAATGATTAACTGCGTTATTGAAAATATAGCAGGAGGTGGAATTAATTTCAAGTGATCATCTCATATGGTATGGGAGAGACAGACAAAACTGCCTGAAACTTGGATTGGAGGGTGAAGAGCTTCGACTATCTACTGCTTTAAGGAAGGTAAAGCATCTTCTTGGCTAAATGGATTATGAAAATAATCTAGTGTGTCATGCGGAGATACCCCTCTCTTGATCCCCCTAATTTTTTTGGCCCCCCCACCACCCACTTGTTAACTATATCCCTGTTCCGAACCCAATAGGTTCCCCTCTCAACTAAAGTTAACACTACTGCCATCAATGAAACAAAAAAACCCATCTATTCATAAGGAAGCTTCCTCGTCATGAGTATCTCTTATACCAAGAGGTGTAAGTATACACATGATCCTCCTCACCATCAGCTTCAAAAGTGAATTTTATTTCCTAATACACTGTATTATTATTGGGCCATGTCGATCAAGTCATTTTTAAATTTCATGTGGCCATACTGATCATGCAGGGCTATGAGGTCATGCACATACTGTGTAGATTTTATTTGTGAAAGTAAGAATCATGAAATATTAAAAAATTTATGCTTGCACTTTTTTGTGAAATAGAAGCCTATTTTCCCAACTATATATTATATGGTACTATTAATAATATTGAGGGCAGAAACAAGGATGTGAACCACCATCTATCTAGACCCAATTTTTTACCTTCAGAACAATCATTCATCTCCGGCCACCAAATAAGTATTACACAAATCTGAACAAACTGTAGCTATAATGCTGTGTTGTGTACAGATCGTTTGTTGTGAATGTAATGACATCATGAATCAAACAAGTCCACTTAGATCACATGGAAAATGACCCAATGCTTACCATGATCCCATGATTCAGTTGAAGTCTCCTTGTTTGTGATGCTGCATGCACAGAAATATTTCTCCCACCTAGCAGGTACAGTAATCTGGTGCTTTAGCAGTAGAGGCAAGGAATCTAAATATCTCAAAGTATGCACATAACTCCACTCAATTTATTAGGTTGTTCCCATAGGTTGTTCCCATAGACATAAAAAAATGTGGCACATTCAGGCTTCATGCTCTTGATTTTCTTTCAAGGACCTTGGCCGAAGACTAACACCAAGATACAGAGAGTATGTTGTCCAAAGAATTGCAGTGATGATGTAAATAAGGAAAGCTGCCACTGTCTTGGGATCTCTGGGGAAGCAAGAGCATTTCCGCATATGTTAAACTCTTATATTATGCACCCAGCCGCCCACACTTAAGTTAGTTGATGATTATAATTACCGCATGTCATATGAGGGTAGCAGGGTAAGTGGGATATCTTTATGGAATTTGTTGCCAATTAACTGTAAAGTTCTCAATTCACCAAGCTCCAATTATACATGGTCATACATGGTCACAAAGTATGGGGTATAAATTCTATGTAAATGTTTTATTATTGTTAACTGTTATAACACCTTCTCAAAATCAACTTCAAATTGTATTCACTCGATGTTTCGACTAGATGCTCTAGCCTCCATCAGGAATAAATGTTGTTTTTGTTAACCTAATTTTTTTAAACTCACTTTTTCTAACCTGTAATCTATAATTGACTCACATTTTGAAATAGGTTTCTGCAAATGAAGGGGGAAAAAAAGAATATCTCAGTTATAATACCTGCTAAGTTTCTAACAGCCTATCTTCAGCTGTGCACACCCTGGATTCTTCTTGATGGTAGTGCCAGGATACCTAAAAAAAATCTGTGAAAAGTTTTCTACGTTTATCCCTTTCTCCCCCACTCAACTTTTGTACCCCATAGACACATTCACATCAACCAAAGGCAGTTGGGAGCTCCAAGTTAATGATATTCATGATATAACCATACTTCACAACTATAAAAAAATCTTATGTAAGATTTGTTTGTGAGCAGGCGAAAAATTGCAGAATTCCCACAAACAAGCCTGAACAGAATAAACTTATATATCGGGGGAATCCCCCATAATATGAGCACTATATAGAATGCACAGCAAGCAGAAACTAAATTACCAAAATTTTAGCCATTCACTAAGTTCGCTAAATTAAGAACATGTCAATAATAATACCAGGTAAAGGATCATTGAAGTGGGGCATGGTATATCATTGTTTCCATCCTTTATGTACATGTACTATACCGAGATTTTCTTCCAAGCTTGTTTCCATTTCAATAACGATATATAGCTCATTTTTAAATTTTTTAAAAAGCTTTTTACTTCACACCCACGAGTCCAAACCCTTTTGTTTCACCACACTGGTAACCCAATGCTTCCTGAGTTTGAGAGCATGCAATGTCAAAGTGATGAAGCTCTAATTTTATGTTTTATGTGTTGGATAGACTTGCACACAGTTATATGATTATATTTATCTACCTGTGTTTTGTGGGTCATGCTTGCCTAGGCCTGGAGGATCCTGTTGCTGCAAGCTCAAGTCATTTGATACGTTCATGGTCGGTGTAAGCTTCTGCAAGAATTTTTTTTTTTAACTGCGCTGTTATGAGATTTGGAAAGTAATAATCCACATACTCTACACACAATTTGAGCAATCACACATACGAACAATGTTTGTAATTTGTCTACTGGTTTTGAGATGGGCCACCACGGAGAATGCTGGTGAAAGAGGAGTACAAGCTCATGTGATCAAGCATTGGATCCTTGATGCACTACCTTGGCAGCATAAGTCCATCACACTACTTCTTGCTAAACGTACTCTGCACTATTTTATAATTGGTTTAGAAAAAAAAGGCAACTGAAAATTTCAGGAAATTTGTTATCTTTGACACTTGCTGATTCCTTACAGTCCTATATTCCAGCAAGTATGGAACATAGAGGTGTGCATGGATAAGCACTATGGAAAGTAGGGGCATGCAAGGAGTCGGCAAGTATGGAATATAGAGGTGTGCAAGGATAAGCACTATGGAAAGTAGGGGCATGAGTCGGCAAGTATGGAACATAGTCAGCGAGTTTGCATTAAGAGCATTTACAAGCCTACAAATTTGAGGTTAAAGTTTCTTGGTCTATAAAAACTGGAGCACGTAGCTACCCTTAGAAAGCAAACATTTGCATGCCAGTTCTCCACCAATGGCTGAAGTCCTTCCAGTAGTTCTGTCCCACTCTCAGAATTTCTGCATACCTGGTAGCTATAGCTATTACCTCAGGACCCATGCAACAGGCATCTGGTTTCCTCCTGTAAGTATGCAATGAGTGATCAACACAGTGTACTGCACAGTGATAATTATGCTTTTCCGTTGTCCCATACCTAAGAGTATCCCATACCTAAGAGTATGTGATGAAGCTCATCAATAGTCAGAACTACTGGATCATTAATCCAAGCCACCATTACCTCCTCGCCTCTGTATATAGTCAATGTGGGATGGTGCCACTGAAAATATCGCATAATCTTGACCATGTCCAGCTTGCTCATTTACGAGAATCAGTTCCTGTAAATATATAACAATTAATAGTAGAAACACAAGACAGATTGACTACATATTATAGTCAAAAAAGAAATGAAACAAGAATTTACCAATGTAGATTACTTATCATAAGCAGTTCAAAATCTGTGTCACAAAAATAAACTTCAGAGGAAACCAACTGATCTACTTCTTGGTTATGAAAAGGTAATTCACCCAAGTCAACTTAACCTTAGATTTAGTTCTTCAATACTGCGAGAGAAAAAAAAGTTTTTTTCATCATGGAATATCAGAGTTCATTTCTATATATCATTTTGTAGCTTATTTCATACTCAATGTTTTCATCAGAACACATTTTTTACTCTGAAGTTGTGTTTTAATGCATACATATTTAATTTTATATTAACCACTTATGTGTGACTCCCTCTGTACTCTCTCCGTGGTTCTTATGTTGTTACAGTCACTTGAGTCTTAACCCCACCACATGTAGTAGCATGTCCTTTTATGGCCAAAGTCAATGCTGCAGTGTCCACCAAGGTTTTGGGGGGGGGGGGTTATGGATGTTGCCTCACACCAGTGAAGATTCTAAGTTGTGTATATCTTTGCAAAGCTTATGAGCTTCCGATGGCATCCTTTTCTGGTTAGAAATGAAATGCAAAGAAGTTATGGTCACGTAAGTCATCCCATGAATAATTAATGGCTACAACCTAAGGAGGGGAACAGTTGCATTTTTTAAATTAATTTTTTTAACTTATGGTTACCACTTTAGAGCTGCGTAGATTCTGCAAACTTCATGGTATGAACTTGATATATAGCTCAAAAGATAGGTCTCTCTGTGTGCTCTCTTTTGACACCAAACTATTTATCATAGGTATAACTATAGGCAAGTTACTAGACCTAAAGTGGAGGGACCTCAAAAACCTGAATGCCTGAAACCTCCACATAAATATCTAAAGTGCTAATTAGTACCAGTGGCTAGAGGAAGCCCTACTCTACGCAATGAGTGTTTTCATTAGGCGTTAAAATGTAAGTACGTGGTCAAGCTGACCTGGTACTAATTTCAAAACTTTAGCACTTTGCAATCTGGAGATATTTTTGTGGAGGTTTCAGGCATTCAGGTTTTTGAGGGTCCCTCCAC
Organism: Cladorhizidae sp. MBARI D1340-BT2; assembly: GCA_028752905.1. Taxonomy (NCBI): domain Eukaryota; kingdom Metazoa; phylum Porifera; class Demospongiae; order Poecilosclerida; family Cladorhizidae; species Cladorhizidae sp. MBARI D1340-BT2. The sequence goes on from JAQNBH010000015.1 coordinate 17,400,434, forward strand.
TTGTATATAGCTCCCGTAACTTGGCTATAGTTATACTTTTGAAAAATATTTTATTATCAACAGAGAGCACAAAGGGAGACCTATCTTTTGAGCTATATATCAAATCCATAACATGAAGTCTGTTATGGAGTCTACAGAATCCATAGTTATAAAGTGGTAACCACAAAAAAAACATCAAAACAACACCATGTGGGTCATTCCCACCCAAAAAAATGCAACTGTCTCCCCTTATTAAATTTTGAGTCCAAAATGAAGTTCCCAATTCACTTTCTCCATCAAGGATCTGGTATCCCAACTCTGCAAATTTAATATATACTTACAACATGGTACTCTCATGAACCTCCAAGTTGATGAGTAAAGGCTCTCACAGATAAATTTAAGAGACTAGTTCATGAAATCAATGTGGTTTCAAACCAATCGTACATGTTCATACACAGAGACAAATTACAGAATGTGTGTTGTCAGCCAAGATTGGTTACATCATAGTTGAACACATCATAGTTGAATACACAAATAATGCATGATTTTTAGCACAGATCAGTTTTCATACACAATACATAATTAATACAGTATAGGACATAATTATTTGCTATCAGTATCATCATCCAACAGTGGTTCTCTGAACTCACTAGGGTGGTAATGGTTGTTCGAAACCAGAGCCGAATATGTGGTAGGAATGCTGCGATTCAGTTTGGATGTCTCATTACTTTTTTCCATCAGGCTGTCGTCCATGATGTAAGTTTCAGAAAGAAACTCAGACTCTCCCAGACTCACTTCCTTTTTTGTCCTGGAAAAACATCCAACAAGCCTGTGGCCCAGCACGAGGTAGACATGGTAGGCAATGATTCCAAGGAACATCAGAAAAGCAGTACCCACAATGATACTTGCTGATACCTGAATGCTATCCATTACCTGGATACCATCTATGCTTGTGAAGTAAAGTCCCACAGTGTAGAGGATGATGATGTTACCTAGGAAAAACAACTCCAGGCAGTTCAACAAGGTGTTCTTGTAGGGCATTATGGCAGCCTGTATGATGGTGAAACAGATCACAAAAATGGCAGAGAAGAAAGCCAGTAAGTAAGGTTGCCCGCACAGATTGGCATATCCAATGTATAAAAAAATCAGCAACCACAGCCTTGCCCCAAACCAGTATCTATACTTGTCCTTGTATGGAGCACAAAATGCATCCACAAAGGGTCTAATCCAATATCGATTCATAAATCTATACTTTAAAAAAAACTTGATCCCAGTAAGAAAGCCTGTGTAAGGGATGATAAAGAAGAGGAGAAAGAAGATGGCCATGAAAAAAAGGAATGAGTGTTCGATCGATAAATATTCCACATTTCCATCAAAGTGCCAGACGGTTCTCGACTCATAGACGTAGGTATTACCCTGTACATGCTGAATCTCTAATGTCATATACAACAGACAGTCGACCACTAAGTGCAGGAGTTTAGAGAAGGATAGATGGATCAAAGTAGCCATGACGGGTATGACAGAACGAGATGTAATGTTTGAGATGAACTGAAAGCGTCGACTCAAGAAGATGATGGCAAGGAGAGTGAGCCAGAGGTAGACTGGAACACTGAAACTGAGGAACGTTGCGTCAATAGAGGACATTCCATTGTAGAAACAAATGGGAAACCCCAGCTCAAGGTTGAGCATAGCTATGAAAACACGCAGCCATGAGGTAGAGTTGAAACCAACAAAAGATAAGATATTAATGTTGAGGATGTTTGCATAGAATATGACTCCGTTGATGGTTCCTATTGTCACAGTCAGTCGAAGAAGAAAGAGAAGGACTATCAAAAGGAAACCTAAGAGACAATAGAGGGGGATAGTGAGTAGCCATAGATTGGAGCATTCCCAACATTCTGGGTAGCCAATGACTGTGCTCAAGTTATTGGGGCAATTTCCACATAATATTCCAGATCTGTTAAACTTGCATACGCTGTCAAAGTTGTTGTAATTTACAACTAGCTGTGGCACACAATATAGGTAGGAACAGTGAGAAGCATATGCTAAAAGTAATTTGGAACCATTCTTTGAATTATCATTAACTACCCCAACCCAAGAAATGGGAATGTGCTTAGTCAAGGTCTCATTGTTGATATTGCATTGGAAATTGTGCTTAGCTAGAAGAGCACTGCAGTCGCAGAAGTCAGAAGAGAGATTTAACCCCAAAGGACATTGTTTCAAGGAAATGGGGAAAAATATTGATTCCTGTTGATTGTAAGGATAGAGGGCCAATACTCCATCTGACTCTGCATCTTTGCGAGTAAAGATTGTGAAGTTAAGATGGGAACATTTGTAGCAATTGACCACAACAAAATCCTGGCGATCTCCCAAACTCCAGTCAAACTTGCTTTGGTGCAGGGAGTCGATACTTGGTTGGAGAGTACTGTAAACTGAAGAGTGGACTGGATTATATGCTTCATCCACTACTATTATGCAGACAGGAAAAGTCTGGCCTGGATATGCTGACATATGAGTCATGTTTGAAGTGTCACCTGCACAGATCAATGTAGCTTTGGCAGTATTTGTTTCATCTCCAGTGCAGACACAGACTTTGTAAGGAGTCGAAGACATATCGAAGAGTCCATTGTTGACACTGTTCTCAAATTGAAATGAACTGTCGTATATCACCGACGTGTTTGACACCCTGATGTGAGGAGCTATACGCATGCTACAAAAGTACAGCCTTTCTATGTAGATGGAGTTCCCAGCAACAGTGGCAGTATTGTTATTAAACTCAATGGTGATGTTCATCAATGCTATGTTGTCATCGTGATACATATGGTGTGTGTGATACTGAAGCACACAGAAATCAGTTACCAGCTGGACAGAGCCTATTGCCCCACCCATTTGGGCTGAGTTGTTAGAGAAGATAGCATTGAGAGGTTCCTTGAACCATAGGATAGAGGAAGCTTGAAGCATAATAGCAGCCCCAGTGGCCCACTTTGAGGCAATGGTGTTAGCAAATAGCATCTCTCCTGTGAGGAAAAGCTTGGAGGACTGTGTCACAATGACTGGGCCAATGAGGTTATTGAACTGGCAGTTTTCATGGCTTGTTCCAAGGAGGGTCACATTTTGGATGTTGACAAACGTCAGCAGTCCATAGTTTTCCATGGTGTGGAGAGTGTAATGGAAATTGTGCTCATCTATCATCCGTATGTCCTTCATTACCACATCCAGACTGTCTTCTTGATAGATGCCTGAAACATAGAGTAGCCTGGTAGTGATGTTGGTCCACACATCTTCCAAATATAGAGTGCATTTACCTAATGTGCGGAATAGTATAACAGAATGAAATAGAGAATTTTTATATGTAATCATCGAGCAACGCAAGACACTGTATGAACATGAAAACCTTTTTGCCATTGGCATATAATGAGTTCATCACACGCAGCAATAAATGGGACTCCGTATGCGTGTGCATGAGCTACAACATTGTAATTCTGTGCATGCGCTTAATTGCACTGTTACGAGGTGGTTCAGTGTAACATTGGAACCAAGTAAAACAAATGGGATGAAAATGGAAGCATGAAATGAGCAAGAAAGAGCAAAGTATGCTGTAGAAACTGGAGAGCTAGGATATGATAAAACATTTTTTGCCTCAAGCAAGTGTGCACATATATATTCATTATACCGAGCAATAAACAGCCCCAATATAAGTGTGTATGATGCTTTATAACTTAATTCCTCTCAAATATTTTGGCTTTCATCCATACATTGCCACATACCTTCGCTCGACAATTGTTAGTGATAAGGTATATGTAGTCCTTTACTAAGTGATACTCACCTTGTGTTAGAGGGAAATGTGTCACAGCGATAGAAGTTGTTCTCAATTTATGGGTGGGTTCATTCGTGTAGAAAGAAGAATTGATTACAGAGATGCATCTACTGCCGTGAGATTCCTCGTAAAACTGCATAAAGGTAGTGATATCATTTCCGATGTAGTTTTTCCCTTGGCTCTTAGCTAAAAATTTAGGCGAGTTATTGGAAAAGTGGCAGTTTTGGAAGATCTGCTCTCCTAGTTGGGAGGATGGAATACAAAAAATGACCAAGACTGCACCAAAGCATGTTCCATGGTTATTAGTAAAGTTGCTGTCCAAAACCTTCACCTGTGCCTTGAAGAACTTCTGGTTCTGGATTATTGTAAGTGCCCCCACATCAGGCATGGGATACTTATAGCTAAATGGATCAATGAACTCATCAAAAATATCATTGACACATGTCAAGCTAGCGATTTTTTCTTCTGAAGGTGTGTAGTAGTTGTATTCAAAGACTGAATTCCTTACTATCACTGTGCTATTGTCCGTCTTCTCCTTGCCTGAATCTACAAAGAGCAGCAGGACTCCTGTGAACCTACATGTGTACTTGTACTCTGGCTGGGCACATGTGGTAGCATTATACGGGAAGTGAGCATCATCCCTCCTATGAACATGGATACCGTCGAAGATGGAATTGCCCATGATGTTAATCCCGGCAAAAGCATACCCGGCATTATCAGAAAAAGTGATGTTAGCAAAAAAGAGATTATAGCAGAAAGTGCACAGGATGACAGCTGCTTGTCCCTCACCAAAGAAGAAGATGGAGCTGTTGCTGGAGTTCTGTATATCTAGTTTAGTCAGGATTCCACCGCAACCCACAAAGTTGACATTTGCAATAGTGAGGAAGGATACATTGTTGAAGGTGAATGCAGTGGAAGACGCTGTTCCTTTCTTTCTCAAGCACTGGATTGTTGGCCTTTCCTCAGCTGAACCTTGGATGGTCAGGTTAACTACGTTCTCCACTCTGCAGTTCCCGTTTATGGTGACATTTTCATCTCTCAGGTATACGGTGTGGTAATCCAGAGGACTGCTTGCATCGCAGATGGACGCGATAGAATTATTTCCTTGCGTGATCTTGTTAGTCGTACGTGCAGCACTAGCAGTTACAACACATAGCAAAAGCACAAATCTATAGCCTGTACTTAACATGACGCCTCACGGCTCTCCTTACGCTAGCCTAATCTTGAAGTTCGACCCTTTACCGTACTTCCTTTGGGGCGGTTTACTGTGTTTTTCCCCAGGCCAAAGATAAACTCAGCCTACTCCTGACTGTATATAGGAATTTGTTTGTGGGTGGGACATGTCACACGAAACAAACCACATCTGGAAGAGTGGTTTTATCTACCTCACCACTTCCATGAGAGTTATACAACTCAGACGTGTTAGGTAATCCTGCCATTAGATCATCATGATGACATCAGCAAAACCTGGGTTTGGGACAATGGATGAAGTTTGGACCAGGGCAACAGCTTGGGTTTATGGAGCGGGTACCTGGAGCAAATCAATCCAGGGGTGCTCATGACATGATGTCATCATGGTGATATATTGCTATATAGGATTTTTGAACCACTCCTATGCTATGGGAAACCTGCTATAGAGTCGTGGCTGGAATGTTCAACCTCTCTTGACTGGTCAAATTCCTGGACACTTCACTCACTAATTTCCCCCCCTGGATTTGGAAACTGTTGGTGTGCTAATCAACTGTGTGTTAACGCAACTGAGTATTGTGTTGGTGTGCTTGGTCAACTGTGTTGCATGACTCAGTGATACAGTTGAGCTGATGTCGAAGTTGAATTTGGTTTGGTTTACTTTGAAGAAAACCATAACAAGAACAAAATACGATGTCCTGATAATGTACAGCCATGGATGGTTCCTATTAGAGAATATACTAGTAACCATAATTCCTTATACCCCTTGCTCTTATAAAAAGTGTAATTGGTGCAGTTGTGGTTATAGCGATTCACTGGATGGTGTATTCTCGGTGATCAATGCAGAGGCATAGCCATTCCTCCTGTGGTTGACAAACAGGTGTTCCTTCCTCGTTTGGGATTAAGTTGTACTTGGATATTGTAACATTAAAATTGTCCAGGATGTTAATCCTCCAGTTCATTAGTGGTCTGCTTTACTTCCTCTCTCAAATAGGTGTTGTCTATGTGACCTCATATAATTTGTCTATCTCCTAATTCCATACTGAAATGAGATTGAGTCTCATTTCTGCTTTAAGTCCTGGCAGCCATGTTTTCACTGGTGGAAACTCCTGAACTAACACCAGGTCACCTTCTTACATTCCCTCTTCTTGTCATGCCCCTTCTTCTGACAATTTTCGAGAAACTTGAGCTGCTATGTTGGGTTTCAATATGCTGAGGTGAGATTTCATCTCTCCCCCCATCATCAGCCTTACTGGTGAAACCCAAGTAGTGATAGTGTGAGGGTCATTCTATAGTTGAACAGGAATCTGGATACAGAGGTTTCAGTAGTGTTTCCTCTTTAATGCAGTCTGCACCACTCTCTCAGTTTGGCCATTTGATGCTGGATTGTATTGTGCAGTTGGATATGATGGATGCTAATCTGTTTCACTAACTCCTCGAACTCTGAGCTAGTGAAGGATATTCTATTATTGAAAGCTAGCATATGTTGTCCTCGAGTTGTTTAGGTTGTTGTTGATGTTGCAGGTTCAACATTGCCATTTGGAGTGACATCAATCATGAATGTTCAAGAATTGGGCCAACATAGTGAATGTGTTGCTGTGCGAGCCCATTGGCATTGGGGGCCACTCATGGATGCCAGACACTTGTGGTGGCAAGTATTTGGTGAATTGACACAATTGACTCCACTCTTCTCTCTCTCTCTTCATACTGGTGTCCATAGCTAGTCACCACCCAAAACTTCTTGTGAAACTCATCACTTGTGAAATCCACGATTGTCCTTCATGGAGCATTTTAATAACCTCGGCACAACTGGTGGAGAAACTACAATACTGTCTATAGCTAGTTACCACCCAAAACTTCTTGTGAAACTCATCACTTGTGAAATCCACGATTGTCCTTCATGGAGCATTTCAATAACCTCGGCACAACTGGTAGAGAAACTACAATATGACTTCCCCAGAAAATACGTCCATCTTTAATGCGCAGCTCTTCTTTTCGTTGCACATATGGAAATTTCTTTTTGGTTTGCTTGGCCATCCTTGCAACAGGAATGTCCGAACCTGTGGGAGTACAGGTTGGTTGCATTGATGGATGATGTACTTAGGCTTTCCATCAGGAGAACACTTCCCCTGGTACAGTCATTTTAGTTGAAGGATTTGAGACCTAGCTCAGGCCTACATCTCATTGATGTCAGGTGTAAGATGATGGGCAGCTCTCGTATCATCTGAAAACAACATGCAGAGGAAGCCGACTCAAACCATCAGCATGTCCAATGTCCTTCTCAAGCTGATAGATGATCTTGTAACTAGCTACATGTTCTAAGTGTTAGAGCCTACCTTTGAAGTCGAGTGGATGCTATTGTTGGCACTGGGTTTGGATTCACCAAATACTTTCTGCAATGGCTTATGGTGAGAGTGAATTGTAAAAGTCCGACCCCGAGATACTGGTGAATTTTTTTACTGCCAGTCCAGCCTTGTCAAGCTGTTAATATTGTTTTCCAGCTGGGACCCAATAGCAATTGGTGGTTCTGTTTCATTTTCCATCCTATTATAAAACTAAGGATGAGGTCTTTGTCGTCAAAATCAAAATGGACCAGTAGCTCAGTTGAGGCAAGAATAGCCTTAGATTTCTTGAAAGCATTTCCTAAACTTGACCGCCCTCTCTAATTTGTGTTTTTTTTGTTTTTTGTTGTTGTGGTATATAGCTATAATAATTATAGCTAGCTATATAGCAGAGAATTAGCAGAGAATTGAAGTGATGCTAAAGACAAATGATAAATTTTGTGAGAAACTTTTCAAAATAGTTCACCAGTACTAACAACTGTGGTGTTGGTGTTGCTATGACAACTTAAAACTTTTTTGTGGCTGGCTGTAGGTAAGGTAATATGGGAAGTTTTATCACCTAATATGGCCAAATTTATCAATGTTTCCAAGTTCCAATTATAAAAAGTTCTCAGTACATTTTCTCCTTTGTCAAGGGTCTGCTGTTTCCTCTTCAATTGACTACTTTTTGTTAATAGTGGCGCTTGTTCATGTTGCTAATAGAATTGCTTGTAACAATCTTGTATAGCTACAAACATACATAGCTATATATATACCAAGAGAGTGTGTGGTTACTTATCATTAGTATATAGATCCGATGGAATAATGTAAACAATTTTCCAAAATTATTGACGTTTCGTCTTGGCTGATTGTGAAGTTACAAATACAGTTCTCATATATACACATTATATCACATAACTATATATATATCTGCTTCATGTATTATACTCGATGTAAAAACATATTATTTAATTAATTTTTATCAGTGTCACTATCCAGCAATGGTTCTCTAAACTCTTCAGGGCAGTATTGGTTGATAAATTGTTTGTTCAAAACCAGACTTGAATACGTGGTAGGAGTGGTAGGAGTGGTAGGAGTGGTGATGCCCTTCAATTTAGATGTCTCACCTCTTCTTTCCATTGAACTGTCATTACCCTCGATGTAAGTTTCATCAGACTCTATTTTCCCATTTGTCCCAGAAAAACATCCAACAAACCAGTGGCCCAGCACGAGGTAGACATGGTAGGCAATGATTCCAAGGAACGTCAGAAAAGCAGTACCCACAATGATACTTGCTGATACCTGAATGCTATCCATTACCTGGATACCATCTATGCTTGTGGAGTAAAGTCCCACTGTGTAGAGAATGATGATGTTACCTAGGAAAAACAACTCCAGGCAGTTCAACAAGGTGTTCTTGTAGGGCATTATGGCAGCCTGTATGATGGTGAAACAGATCATAAGAATGGAATGGATGAGAACCAGTAAATAAGGTTGGCTGGACAGATTGGCATATCCAATGTATAAAAAAATCAGCAACCACAGCCTTGCCCCAAACCAGTATCTATACTTGTCCTTGTATGGAGCACAAAATGCATCCACAAAGGGTCTAATCCAATATCGATTCGTAAGTCTGTACTTAAAAAAAAACTTGACCCCAGTAAGAAAGCCTGTGTAGGGGATGATAAAGAAGAGGAGAAAGAAGATGGCCACAGAAAAAAGGATCGAGTGTTTGATGGAGAAATATTCCACATTTCCATCTAAATACCAGATGGTTCTCGACTCGTAGACGTAGGTATTACCCTGTACACGCTGAATCTCTAGTCTCACGTACAACAGACAGTCAACCACTAAACACAGGAGCTTAGAGAAGGATAGATGGATCAAAGTAGCCATGACAGGTATGGCAGAACGAGCAGTAATGTTTGAGATAAACTGAAAGCGTCGACTCAAAAAGACAATGGCAAGCAGAGTGAGCCAGAGGTAGATTGGAACACTGAAACTAAGGTACGTTACCTCAAAAGTGGACATTCCATTGTAGAAACAAATAGGAAATCCCATATCCAGGTTGAGTGAAGCTATGAAAACACGTAGCCAGGTGGTAGACTTGAAACCAAGAAAAAAGAAGATGTTAATGTTGAGGATGTTTGCATAGAATATGACTCCGTTGATGGTTCCCATTGTCACAGTCAGTCGAAGAAGAAAGAGAAGGACTATCAAAAGGAAACCTAAGAGACAATAGAGTGGGATAGTGAGTAGCCATAGATTGGAGCATTCCCAACATTCTGGGTAGCCAATGACTGTGCTCAAGTTATTAGGGCAATTTCCACATAATATTCCAGATCTGTTAAACTTGCATATGCTGTCAAAATTGTTATAGTTTACAACTAGCTGTGGTTTACAATACTTGCTGGAACTGTGAGAAGCATATGCCAAAAGTAATTTGGAACCATTCTTGAAGTTATCGTTTACCACACCAACCCACGAAGAGGGATTGCGTTTGGTCAGCGTCTCATCATTGATGCTGCACTGGAAATTGTGCTTAGCTAAAAGAGCACTGCAGTCGCAGAAGTCAGAAGAGAGGTTTAACCCCAGAGGGCATTCCTTCAAGGTAATTGGAACGGGCAATGATTCCTGTTGACTGTAAGGATAGATAGCCAATATTCCATCTGTCTCTTCATCTTTGTGAGTAAAAATTGTGAAATTCAGGTAAGAACATTTGTAGCCATGGAGCAAGACAACATTCTGACCTTCTTCCAAACTCCAGTCTAACTTGTCTGGGTGTAGGTCGTCTTCACTTGATTTGAGAGTTGTGTAAACTGTCGATAACACTGGATTATATGCTTCATCCACTACTATTGCCCAGATGGGAAAAGTCTGACCTGGGAATGTTGATATACGAGTCATGCTTGAAACATCACCTGCACAGCTCAATGCAACTTTGGCAGTATTTGTTGCCTCTCCAGTGCAGACACAGACTTTGTTAGGAGTCGAAGACATATCGAGGAGTCCATTGTTGACACTGTTCTCAAATTGAAATGAACTATCGTATATCACCGAGGTGTTTGACACCCTGATGTGAGGAGCTATACGCATGCTGCAAAAGTACAGCCTTTCTATGTAGATGGAGTTCCCAGCAACAGCGGCAGTATTGTTATTAAACTCAATGGTGATGTTCATCAATGCTATGTTGTCATCACGGTACACAGGGTGTGTGTGATACTGAAGTACACAAAACTCAGTGACTAGCTGGACGGAGCCTATTGCCCCACCCTTTACTGCTGAGTTGTTAGAGAAGATAGCATTGAGAGGTTCCTTGAACCATAGGATAGACGAAGCTTGAAGCATAATAGCAGCCCCAGTGGCCCACTTTGAGGCAATGGTGTTAGCAAATAGCATCTCTCCTGTGAGGAAAAGCTTGGAGGACTGTGTCACAATGACTGGGCCAATGAGGTTATTGAACTGGCAGTTTTCATGGCTGGTTCCAAGGAGGGTCACATTTTGGATGTTGACAAACGTCAGCAGTCCATAGTTTTCCATGGTGTGGAGAGTGTAATGTAAATTGTGCTTATCTATCATCCGTATGTCCTTCATTACCACATCCAGACTGTCTTCTTGATAGATGCCTGAAACATAGAGTAGCCTGGTAGTGATGTTGGTCCACACATCTTCCAAATATAGAGTGCATTTACCTAATGTGTGGAATAGTATAACAGAATGAATTTTTATATGTAATCATCGAGCGACGCAAGACACTGTATGAACATGAAAACCTTTTTGCCTCAGGCATACGTGGTTCATCACATGCAGCAATAAATGGACTCCATATGCATGTGCATGAGCTACAACATTGTAATTCTGTGCATGCGCTTAATTGCACTTTTACGAGGTGGTTCAGTGTAACATTGGAACAAAGTACAAGAAATGGGATGAAAATGGAAGCATGAAATGAGCAAGAAAGAGCAAAGCATGCTGTAGAAACTGGAGAGAACTATATATATATTGACTATGATAAAACTTTTTTTCCTCAAGCATGTATGCATATATATATTCATTACACCGAGCAATAAACAGTCCCAATATAAGTGTGTATGATGCTTTATAACTTAACTCCTCTCAAATATTTTGGCTTGCATCCATACTTTGTCACACACCTTCGCTCGACAATTGTTAGTGATAAGGTATATGTAGTCCTTTACTAAGTGATACTGACCTTGTGTTAGAGGGAAATGCGTCACAGCGATAGAAGTTCTTCTCAATTTATGGGCAGGTTCATTTGTGTAGAAAGAAGAATTGATTACAGAGATGCAACTACTGCCATGAGATTCCTCGTAAAACTGCATAAAGGTAGTGATATCATTTCCGATGTAGTTTTTCCCTTGGTTCATTGGCAAATATGTAGGCAAGTTATTGGAAAAGTGGCAGTTTTGGAAGATCTGCTCTCCTAGCCGAGAGGACGGAATACAAAAAATGACCAAGACTGCACCAAAGCATGTTCCACGGTTATTAGTAAAGTTGCTGTCCAAAACCTTCACCTGTGCCTTGAAGAACTTCTGGTTCTGGATTATTGTAAGTGCCCCCACATCAGGCATGGGATACTTATAGCTAAATGGATCAATGAACTCATCAAAAATATCATAGACACATGTCAAGCTAGCGAATTTTTCTTCTGATCTCTTAAAAGGTGCGTAGTAGTTGTATTCAAAGACTGAATTCCTCACTAGCACTGTGCTATTGTCCGTCTTCTCCTTGCCTGAATCTACAAAGAGCAGTAGGACTCCTGTGAACCTACATGTGTACTTGTACTCTGGCTGGGCGCATGTGGTAGCATTATACGGGAAGTGAGCATCATTCCTCCTATAAACATGGACACTGTCAAAGATGGAATCGCCCATGATGTTAATCCCAGCAAAAGCATACCCAGCATTGTCAGAAAAAGTGATGTTAGCAAAAGAGAGATTATAGCAGAAAGTGCATAGGATAACAGCTGCTTGTCCCTCACCAAAGAAGAAGATGGAGCTGTTGCTGGAGTTCTGTATATCCAGTTTAGTCAGGATTCCACCGCAACCCACGAAGTTGACATTTGCAATAGTGAGGGAGGATACATTGTTGAAGGTGAATGCAGTGGAAGACGCTGTTCCTTTCTTTCTCAAGCACTGGATTGTTGGCCTTTCCTCAGCTGAACCTTGGATGGTCAGGTTAACTACGTTCTCCACTCTGCAGTTCCCGTTTATGCTGACATTTTCATCTCTCAGGTATACGGTGTGGTAATCCAGAGGACTGCTTGCACCGCAGATGGACGTGATAGAATTATTTCCTTGCGTGGTCTTGTTAGTCGTACGTGCAGCACTAGCAGTTACAACACATAGCAAAAGCACAAATCTATAGCCTGTACTTAACATGGCGCCTCACGGCTCTCCTTACGCTAGCCTAATCTTGAAGTGCGACCCTTTACCGTCCTTCCTTCGGGCGGTTTGCTGTTTTTCCCCAGGCCGCTCAGCTAGGAATTTGTTTGTGGGTGGGACATGTCACCGCGCAACAAACCAAATCTGGAAGAGTGGATTTTATCTCGCACCACCACTTCCATGAGAGTTATACAACTTAGCATTAGATCATCATGATGACATCAGCAAAACCTTCTTGTTCAACTGCAGGACAATGGCTGAAGTTTCGACCAGGGCAAGCCAACAGCTTGCTTCCGGAGGGAACCTAGAGCAAATCAATCCAGGGGTGCTCATGGCATGATACCATCATGGTGATGTATAGGATTTTTGAATCAAAACCAGCTAGTTGTGGCATATCCTGGACACTAATTTTTTTAATTTATTTCACTAAATTTCCCCCCTGGATTTGGAAACTGTTGGTATGCTAATCAACTGTGTGTAACTGAGTAGTGTGTTGGTGTGCCTGGTCAACTGTTGCACGACGGAGTGATACAGTTGAGCTGATGTCGAAGTTTTATTTTACTTTGAGGAAAAACGAAATACGATGTCCTGATAATGTACAGCCATAGTGGAGTGGTGGAGTGGATTAAAGAACGCAAACAACCATGGAACCACAACTTTCAAACAAAATTGTTTCCATCAAAATACCCTTTACTATTTAAATCATCTACATTCTACAGCATATAATTTTATAAATGGTAAATTAATTAATTGGCACGATAAACATTTTTATCATAATGATAAAAGCAATTTCAATTTATTTCATTTCTTTAGACGAGTTATTGTTTTATTATTATTGTTGTTATTATTGTTTTTTAATTATTATTATTATTATTATTATTATTATTATTATTATTATTATTATTATTATTATTATTATTATTATTATTATTATTATTATTATTATTATTATTATTATTATTATTATTATTATTATTATTATTATTATTATTATTATTATTATTATTATTATTATTATTATTATTATTATTATTATTATTATTATTATTATTATTATTATTATTATCTTAATAATAACGCTTAATTGTGATTTATTATTATTATTATTATGGTTATTATTTACATAAAACAATATGATGAGGTGTCAGATGCCTTATTATTATTATTATTATTATTATTATTATAATATTATTATTATATTATTATTATTATTATTATTATTATTATTATTATTATTATTATTATTATTATTATTATTATTATTATTATTATTATTATTATTATTATTATTATTATTATTATTATTATTATTATTATTATTATTATTATTATTATTATTATTATTATTATTATTATTATTATTATTATTATTATTATTATTATTATTATTAATTATAATAATAATTATTATTATTATTATTATTATTATTATTATTATTATTATTATTATTATTATTATTATTATTATTATTATTATTATTATTATTATTATTATTATTATTATTATTATTATTATTATTATTATTATTATTATTATTATTATTATTATTATTATTATTATTATTATTATTATTATTATTATTATTATTATTATTATTATTATTATTATTATTATTATTATTATTATTATTATTATTATTATTATTATTATTATTATTATTATTATTATTATTATTATTATTATTATTATTATTATTATTATTATTATTATTATTATTATTATTATTATTATTATTATTATTATTATTATTATTATTATTATTATTATTATTATTATTATTATTATTATTATTATTATTATTATTATTATTATTATAATAATGCATATAGAATACATGCATATTGCATACATTTAATTTAAGAAATAATGATCGTCAGGTACTGAGCTGGACCCAAGCACTGCAGCAGTGTTTCCTCGTTGGATTGCAACTGCAATTCTTTGCAGCAGGAAATGGTAGGCACGAGGGT